>CM033279.1:28315491-28408743 GCA_019343175.1 Oedothorax gibbosus
ATCTAGCTATGTTAAAGTTAAAATAATAAATAGGGATAATGGATTTATTATATATTTAGTGATATAGTGAAAGAGATTATTTCATTTCTTAAAAAAATTTGGACTTTTAAGGTTGAAACACAAGTATTTTAAGATCCTTTAATTATATTTCAATTTTATTATTTCAAATAAAATTTACTTTTCAACAGTATATTTAGCTTTTAGTAACATACATTCCTGTTAACACAATTCATGTAAGGTAAGAAAATCTTTTTTTTTTTAGTTTACCCAAATTAAAATCAAATATAAGACTCCAAAAATATGAACTTGATAAAAAAAATCTTCAATAATACTAAGCAGTAGCACTAAAAGTTCGGCAAGGCTAATTAGTTCAAAACAACGAATTCGAAACCAAACCGATATTCCATTAATTGGTTCCCACTAATTTCAACAGATGGCGTTACTGTCGAATGAGAATTGGCACATTCGAGAATTATCGCCTCGTATATACTACGGGACAACCTAAGTAGGGTAAATAGAAATATGCTATGGAGAAGATCTTTCCGCGGATGTAAAGAGTTCCATAAATTATTTGCGAATCCATCCAGAAAACTTGTTTAAAGGGGGACCAGACTCGAAAATTTTCCAAATAACACATTTTGAGATTTTTAGAGTGGAATAATATTTCAAATGTTAACTACAAAATGGTATAATTTGGTAGGCAATATGTCCATTAGAAGTATTTTTAATTATTTTTAAAAAAATACCTTCCGCATGAAAAATTGTCTGCATAAAAAATTACATTTGGTTTCGTTTTCTACTTTTTGATGCTGCTAATCAATTAATTTATTTTAAATGTTTAATTTTATGAATTTTGATTTATGATAACTGTAAGTTAAACTGAAAAGAGTAAGTTAAACTGAAAAGAGTTTAACTTCTACTTCAACTCATACCGATTATTTTGTTTTCGAGTTTTGAAATATTTTTAGTGAGATTTTTGCTTGTTTTCATGTTTTGAAATATTTTTCGTGAGATTTTGGCTTGTTTTTATGTTTTAAAAGTATTGTTAAGATTGGCTAAATTTTGTAGCGAATATGGGTCGTTCAAAACGGATTTACAAGAAGAAAATGCCTGTTGGGAGGTGGAAGCATGGTGCAGTAAAAATTGATTCACAACACGATGATTTGAAAAAAGAAAATGTCTCCTTTAGGAAATTGAGTCAAAGTAACTTTTACTATTCGCAATTCGCCAATCAAGATGAGAAATATGATATTGTGAATTTAGAATATTTAACCAATATCATTAATGACATTGCAGTTTGCAAAGAATGTGGTGACAAAATCGAAATTGCCATAACAAAACGTGTTGGGTTAGCTATTGAGATGTTTGTTTCTTGTGCAAGAAAATGCAATAGTGTCACTGCTAACAATTCAACATTTCGAAAAGATGTCAACGTGTATGCAATAAATACTAGGTTTATTTACGCTATGAGATGCATAGGTAAGGGACAGGCTAACGCCAAAACTTTCTGCGGACTGATGAATTTACCACCCCCGCCAGCGAAATACAAGAACTATATTGAGGTTCTCCATACAGCTGCTACGACTGTTTGTAGCAATTCAATGTTGCAAGCTGCAAATGAAGCTTTTGACCACAATGAAGGCTCTCGTGATATTGCCGTTGCTGTTGATGGCACCTGGCAAAAAAGAGGGTATTCGTCTAATAACGGTGTGGTCACTGCCACAAGTTATGATACGGGCAAGGTGATCGACATTCAAGTCTATTCCAAGTTCTGCCGTTGCCCTAAGCGTTTGGATAAGATACACCAGACAAACTGTATCGCTAATTTCTGTGGAACAAGTGGAGCCATGGAGGTGGCTGGTGTTAAAGCTATTTTTGAACGCTCGCAAGCTAAATACGATGCACGTTATTTGCAGTGTTTGGGCGATGGAGATAGCGCAGCGTATCCTGCATTAGTAGCGGCAGCACCATACGGAAAGGACGTTTCCATAACAAAGTTAGAATGCATCGGACATGTTAAAAAGCGGATGGGGACCCGACTAAAAGCTTTTAAAGCCAAATATGGAAGTGACAAACTCAGTGACGGCAAGGGCCTCAATGGTCAGGGTCGTCTAACTGGAGATGTGATTTTGCAAATACAAAAGTATTATGGATTGGCTATCCAAAGAAACACTGCTAATGTTTTGCAGATGAGGCAGGCTATTTGGGCCGAATATTTTCATATTTTATCTGACAATAACAACCCTCAACATGGATTGTGTCCGGATGGAATTGACAGCTGGTGCAAGTTCAAAACAGCGGAGGCCAGAGGGTTAGGGTATGACCATACGAGTCATTTTCATGTTTCACCTGCAATAATGGAAGCTGTCAAACCAATATTTCGGGACTTGGCTGCAACAAATCTATTGGAAAGGTGCCTTCACGGCAAAACACAAAACCAAAATGAGTCGGTGAACAATGTCATCTGGTCCCGTATACCAAAAATGACATTTGTCAACTTCAAATCCCTTGAACTTGGTGTGTTGGAGGCAGTTTCTTCCTTCAATGATGGTTGTGTTTCCAACCTCTTGCTTTTGAAAGAAGCAGGAGTAGAGCCTGGATTGAACTGCATCAAAATGATGAAGAACAATGATGATTTGCGATGTGCGGTTGCTCAACGAAAGCAAACCGCCCTGGAGAAAAAGGCCCGCCAAAAAAGACATAAACGACAGCTACAGTTAGAACAAAGTTTTTTAGATGACGTAGGAGCTGATGAACCTGCCTATAGAAAAGGGTGTTACTAAAATGAATAGTTGGTAAGGAAAAGTGTATTTTTAGACTTTAAACGCCTTTTTCTCAAAATGCATATTTTAGGACAAATGTACCTTTTTCTCAGTAACTGCTGAATATTTTGCTTAGATTTTTTTTTTACATACACATTAAGTATTTTTACATTTTCTGTCATATGCTTTTAAAGAAATATTAATTACTTTTTTTTTAAAAAAATAATTTCATTGATTTTTTATGAAAATGTGATAACAAATTTTCAAAAATTCATAAATTAAAAAATATTATGTTTATTTATAAAAGCATATGACACAATGTGTAAAAGTGTTTGAACTTTAACTGTGTAAAATTTTAAATTAATCCAACAAGTAGTTCCTTAGAAAAAGGTACATAAAAATGACCATTTTAACATGGGCTTCAATAGAGGCTCCGGTCCCCCTTAAAACGTTAATTTCGTTTAAGGTCTAACATATTTGAATATTATTTGGGAAAATGTGGTAATTTTATTAGAATGAAAAGTGTATTTTGATTAAATTGTATTCAGATCATTTTGAATATAAATATTACCTTACAAGAGTTTCCAGCCAACGGATCATTGTTTCTTTTTCGCGTTCCAGGGTTGCCGATTCGATAGGATTTTGTTTTATTATGACAGCGGCAGATGTTTTTTTTTTCATTATATCATAATTCACTGTGTAATTGGCGATTGAAAATGAATTTCTGTTTAAGAAAGAAGGTTAGGTTAGGTTTGAATTATCGTCGCACTAGAGCTACACAAGGGCTATTGGCGACGGGCGTCGTATTTTAGAACCACAGTCAAGTGACGAGCCGACACCTGAATAGGCACCCAACGCAACCGTTAAGGGCGACATAGTTGGCGTTATTATTACGGGGTATTATTCTTGGGACATTTTTGGCTGCACGGGCCTAACGTTAGGACTTTGAATGATATTTAACGTGCACTCCCTTACACGGTATTATTCGTCGGACATTTTGGGCTGCACGAGCCGTTTATAGGTCGGCAGTTATTTTGACGATGCCCAGACCCGAACCTGGAACCTTTCGCATGCTAGGCGTGTGCCTAACCGTCTGGGCTCCCCAGCCCCTAAGAAAGAAGGCAATTTACAATTTTTTCCTTAAATTTAAAATAGAAGTTATCAAAAGCAGGCCTCGCAAATGGTCCCTTTTTTCCCTAAAAGTCCTTTTTGAAATAAAAGTCCCTAAAAGTCAGTTTTTGAAGTAAAATGTCCCTTTTTTCCCTATTTCTAGTAAATTTTTACATTTGTGACGAGTGCTAACGGATCTCAGGAAGCACGAAACTTTTTTTTGTCTCCGGCAAAATGCAGCAGGCATGCGCACTGCAAAAAGTTACTTCATTTGGCAACACATTTAGAACTTTATCGCTTAATGTTGGCAAGCAAATGAGCACAAAATTGACAAAAAAAGAGACTTGATCACACAGGATGTCCAGCCGTCGGGAAAATCTTGAAAGTCGGAAATTGTACTTGAATTTTTTAGCTCCGGGAAAATCGGGATTATGCTTGAAATTGTTAAAATTCCGATATGCGCCGGGAAATTTCGCCACTTTCTGCAATTTTTGAATTTTTTATTATAGATTTACGAAGAGAAGCTTTTTGTACCGTTTATTTCAAGGTTAAGTATTCCGCTGATTTAAAAAAAAATCCCCCATTTTTAAGAGGGATTGTCAGTCCCATAGAGCTAATGAATTAGTTTTCTAATCACAACTTCCGCAGAAGTATTGCTTTGCCATGTTAGCCCTTTTTTTCCCAGGTATGAGAATCAACATAACATTGAAATGAAACAAATTTTGAAACGAAAATGTTATCCAGTTATTTAATAATATATTTTTGAAGTTTTATAATGCCAAAAGTTACAGCAGATGGCGACACTATTTTAAAACTTTATCAATTAATAATTAAATAGCCGGATGTTATTTTCTATTCAATTTTGTTTTAAATTGATATTATGATGATTCCCATGCCTGGTGAAAAGGGGATAACATGGCAAAGCAATTCTTTTGCAAAAATTGTGATTTCAAAACTAATGCATTATCTCTATGGGACTGACAGTCCCTCTTAAGTTCAGATTTGCTGATATTTAAGATTTTTTCGTTAATGTCCGATTCCTTCAAAGTTACGCGATTTGTCTTTTTTTTTTTAAGATTTCTAATTCCGCCAGAATTTAAAAGTTATTTGTTATGTAGGTTTTAAGGTTCGCGATTCGTTTGCTAATTTTCGAAGACACTCCATTTTCCGTGGTTTTGTAGTTAACCTAAAGTTATCATTTGGGCGGAATTTAAGTTAATGTGATATGCTAATTTTTTCCGGTTCGTTTATTTTCGTGAGTCTTCAATTTTCCGATTTTTGAAGATGCATGATTTAAATATTTTGCATTTGCGATTTCGTCGTTTTTCCTGATATTTGTGAAGTTTTTAATTCGTCGATATTCAAGGTTACACGATTAAGCGATTTTCGAGTTTTTGTAATTTGAGTATATGTAAGGATCAGTGATTTGTAGACTTCAAAGTTTTGAATTACAGTACAAAACGATAAGTTTATATAAAAAATGCAATTAAAATTTGAAAATGTGAATTTCAATTTGATTACACTAAGATGTCTACGAATATCAGTTACCGGCCAGTACAATCCAATAATTCTATCTTCCTGATTTACTTATTTTGCTGCCTAGTAATTTTCACGTATCCACCAATGAGGTAGCATTTCCACATAATGGTTGACAGTTTATTTTCCTCTGCGTGATCGCAATGGCGCTTCGTTACTTTTGTAGCTCCGGTTCAGGCAAATCAGTCCAACCAGAATATTTTCCTTTGATCAAGTTTTCGGGGTGACCTTGATATCACAAGAAAGCTTCATTTTTGTTTACGTTTTCAAACTTTTTTCGGCGTGTTTTTTACTTCGGCCTATACTAGGTACTGGGTTTTTTTATATTAGACAGGTTCAATTTTTTTTCATCGGAATATCGCTCAAATTTAAGAGTGTCCGGTGATTATGGGTGTCTGAATAAGCGGCTCTGTACTGTGTTAGCTGATTTCCGAAAATTCGCTAGTTCACTGATTTTTTTTAGTGTTAAGTATTATAATTTCTTAATTTATGGAATTTCAAGGAGTCGCTTATTACAATTTTTGATAACAGATCTTCTGGGTTTTTAGAGGTTTTTTTTGTACGTAAATGGTTCGCGAAACGCCGATTTTCAAAGTTCATGACTTGACAACTTTTAGGAGATTCGCAATTTACCGATTTCAAAAGCATCGCAATTCAACGACTTTTGAGAATTTGAAATTTTCCTGAAATTCGGGATTTACCAATCTTTGAGATTTTGTGAATCGATTTACCGATTTTGAAAGGCTCATGATTCGATGGTTTTTGAAAGTTTTTCATCAATCAAAATGTTCATTTCTGTATTTTCAGGTTAAAACTTAAGGAAATAACTCATTATATAAGCTAACAGATGTCAAATATTAACTTAAAGTTGTATTATTAAAAATTATAATAAATGAAATATTAAAAAAAAACATTCTAAAAAGTATCACATAATCCTATGTTATGTGGTATTGTTTCATTAAAATTGAAGATTGTGACTAAATATTGGCTAACTTTAGCTCTACGAATAACCCTCCCTGCTTTGTTTTTTTTTTTAAATGCCATTAATTTAGATGGCAAGCCTATTTTAAGTATAAAATATAGGTTGTTTTAATTAAATTATTATTTAGTAACTTTTGTTAATTTACCAATGATTTTCAAGAACAAATTTGAAAATGTAATTGTATAATTGGTTATGCCAGAGTACTTGAAAAATTTAGAAATACGCCTTAAAATGTGCTTGAATTTTTACTAGCAATTTTGCTGGACACCCTGTTAACACAATTTTTTTTCTAACCTTGATATTCAGATTTTTAGCAAGCAATAAAAGTACGATATCCTCATGTTTTGTTTTTTTGCATATATTTTGATCAAAATAGTTTTTAGTTCTATGCAGTAAACTTTGTGTTGTTTTACTTAATTATTATTTTATGTGAAAAATGAAGAATATTTGATTTTACTTAATTAGCAAATATTTTATATTTGAGTTACTTAAGCTGCTTAAAAAAAGTAATATAATGTATTGCACATCAAAAGTTTAAGATTAGAATTTTTAAATTTATATACTATGACATTACTAATGCATAGTTTCTATATAATAAGAAAAATTATACATAAATCTTTGTTCTTAAATATCGTTAAAATTTTTGGTCCCTAAAAGTCCCTTTTTTGAAGAAAAAAGTCCCTTTTTCCCCTAGGGATAAAGTAAAATTTTGTTGCAAGTCCTGCAAAAGCATTTGTCCAAATCTGGCTGAACAAAAGTAGATTTTAAAAATTTCAAAAATTTTGGAAAAAGTCGTTGGTAATTGTAGTCAAGTATTCAATAAATGTCATAAAGATTTTTTTTTATTTCCTTTGTTACTTTTTGAGTCGTATTGTACGAAAAGTGAATACTTGTGATGTACATTATTAATTTTTTTTAGTTTTGTTAAAATAGTTTTATAGTTTCTCGGTTTTCAGAAATATTTTGTATGCTTTCTATAAAGGGCTAGAAAAAAATCTCCAACTATTAATTCGATTTATTTTTTAACCTTTTGTAGTTTTTTTATATGGTTTCTCAAGGTTTATCTTCGGTTATAATTGCAATAAAAGTATGGAATTAACACTTTACAATACCGTAAAAACATTTGGCGTTTTTTGCGGTGTTACAATGGTTAAAATTTTGAATAAGAACATAAACTCTCCTGTTTATTATATGTTTGTTATGTATTATTATTTTTCGCTTAAAAATATTATCCTTCTACAGTTATAACACAAAAAAGTGCGTTTTTTTTTGCAAAAATAATTATTACAATTGATTTTCATCCGCGGATTTAAATACTGCTCTGAATCCCTACTGCCTCATTTTTTTTATTATATTTTAGAGATGTGTGTTTATTTCTAGCTTAAAAATATTAACCCTTTTAAAATTACAATTAAACAATACATATAGTTTTTAAGTATTTTGAAAAATATTTTTTATATAAATTTCTCATAAAAATTTTAACTATTTTTCTAGTATTCTAAAAGCTTACAAATCAAAATTGTGTATTTTAATAAATTTACCCAACCCCTCACCATAATTTATAAATTAATTTATCAAAAAATATTAAATCAATACTGGGAGTGAAGAAAACAGGAAAAGATTAAACCTTTTTAGAATTAAGAATTTGAACAATTTAAATATTTTTTATTATTAACAATTATATTTCTTTGTATTTGGCACCTTGCTTTAAAAAAAAAAGCGCCTTAATGCGCATCAAGAATTTTTTTTATAATACCATTAATTTACAATAGGCCAAATGAAGCTATGTCGGCGCCAAACTAGACGTCTGATTGAAACTTTTTTCTTGTTCCGTTTGAAACGGCGAGGTTGCGATGTGATTTATTGCCTTGTATCATAGCACCACGCTTTTCCCTCTGCCTTTTTGCTATTTGTTGTTACCCAAGTTAGGTTGTTTACGTTACTTTAAGCTGCACACCAGAAAGCATTTAAAGAATTTTATTTTTATTGGTTTGTTTCGAAATTTTGGCACTTTACAATTTGAATTAACTACATAATTTGCCCTTCTAAAAAAAAAAAAAATACGTGAAAATTAAACAAACTCTGGCAAAATGTCTTTGTTTAATATGCAGGGGAAGTTAAAAGTAAGTTTTTGGAATATTCTTATCCACATTCTAGATATTAAGAACAAAGTTTTCTGCAGGAAAAAATGTTCTTTATACATAATACAACCAGATTAAGGTATGGTACGGAAACCATTCAGTATTTTTTACTTATTTATTACAAACTTACGTTATTATTTGTTTTAAAAGGATTTACAAACTTATTTTTAGGCGCTAGAAAGATCCATGATGAATGTGACCTCATTGAAATGGTCAACAAGCTGCAGAACAAACTTGCAGCTAGTGGAAAACTGCTGGACATATCTCTGCCCCAGATAGTTGTGGTCGGATGCCAAAGTGCTGGAAAGAGTAGTGTCTTGGAAAGCATTATTGGAAGGTTTGCAATCTTCATGTAAAAATATCTTAGCTTTTGAATTGTAACGTGTATAAAATAAATAAAAATATAGAAAACTAAATTTCAGCTTTAAAATGTACATTAAGTTTTACAAACTGATATCTGCCCTGCTGGAATGCATTAGGTGAATTACATTGTCATCTAGTGCGAAATGACACAAATGTGATTGTGCAATGTTACATAATCATTCGAATGTTCAACAAATTCTATCTATAGAAAGTTTGTTTGGAGAAATAAGATCAACCCGTGTTGATCTATTTCCACCACTTTGGTATTCTTAAAATAACTTCACTTAAAAAATATTTTTTTTAGCCTATAATGGCCATGAATTCAGTGATTTGTGTTGCATAGCCAAGCAATAAAAATGCCCAAACCTGTTAAACATTCCACTTCATATTTTATACAACTCAATAGGTATGGCAACCCTACATTAAAATTTCAATCTCGCCAAAGAACAAACCGATATTTTTTTTAACACGACTTGGCATTTTAAAAATATTCACTGACCTTTCCCCCCCCCCTCCCCCCCTTATTTTTAAAGCATTACCTTACTTGAAAAATGCCTCTTTTCCTAATAATGAAGTTTTTCTCTTTTTTTACCCTCTTTTTTTCTGTAAGAAAATAACGATAACTTAAAGTTGCTTTTTACACAAATTTTAATGAGCATCTAGGCAAGATTGACTTGAAAGGGTTTTTCTTCAATTTTTTAAGTTGGTAAAATAATTAAAATTAAATTATTGCTATTTTTGACAATCAATCAAGCTCAAGCATTGCTGAGAATGTAATTGATCAAGGCATACAATATTAATCATTTCAATCTATTTCTTAAAATAAATAAAAACCATGCCATCTGATTGTTCTAAAATATTGATTTCTGCGTGTATTTCAGAGAGTTTTTACCTCGTGGAAAAGGAACAGTTACAAGGCGCCCTACAGTGATTCAACTGCAGCCTAGCACAGAAAGTAAGAATAATTATTGTTAACATTCTTATAATCTAAGTTAAACAAGTTATTTAAGTGTTTTTAATATTAAAAATATCTATTTTAGTTTACGGTGTGTTTTTGCACTTGAAGGATAGAAAATTTACGGATTTCGAAGCTATTAAGCAAGAAATTATTGATGAAACAATGCGTGAGCCAGGTCCGACTGGATTTTCATCGAAGCCAATCAATCTAAAGATATATGCTCCAAATGGTAGGTTTCAAAGATTTTTGAAAAACTTTTTGAATCAACTAAATTATAATAAATTTGAAGACAAACTTGATGGAAACGAATGAAATAATTTATTAAATTATAGGTACAGCATTTATAATTCATAAAATTTGGGAGCTTTTTTTTTCTCTGTGAAAATATATGCAAATTAATGCACTATTTATGACTGACAGTTATTTTTCTTTAATTAGTTTTGAAACTCTCGCTTGTTGATATGCCTGGCATTATTAAGAATGTTATTGGTAACCAGTCTGAAGAAGTAATTGAAGATGTCAAGAACATGATTATGAAATATATTGAACAGCCTAACAGTCTTATTTTAGCAGTGAGCCCAGCAAATCAGGATATTGCAACTTCTGATGCATTAGAGATAGCTAAAAAAGTTGACCCCAAAAGTAATTACTATTTAGTTTCATACTTTAAAAATAATTGACACTATACTTGTCACATTAAAGTATTCTTTATTAGTATTGTCGTGTGCCTACCAAGTTTTTGGTTTATTCTGATTGTAAATATTTAATTGTATTCGTTTTTAAAAATAATTAATTGTATTATCGTCTGAAAAATATGTTTGTGTACTGGCTGTGGCATCTGTTCGTGTTGTTAGAGTTTTGTAATAAATATGGTTCAAAGGTTTAAAGAAACCATTTTAGTTTGTTCTTTTTATTAGAATAATATTTAATATATTGTAAATTTTATCCTTATACTGCGAGATAATTTTAGATTTAGTCTATTTTATAATTGCGTTCAAGGAACAACTTAGTATAAGTGCGAGGAAAGAATTTACCGGCGTCCGTTTTAAGAAGAAAGTTGGAAGCTAGGTTGATTAGGTAGACGACCCTTTAGGAAGACTTCAACAAGTATCAATAAATCTGTAGTTCCGCTGAAAATGAAAAGTGTTGCAATTTTGAGGGGAAATAATTTTACTATATAGTTTTTTAAAAATTTTCTTAAATTGATATTAATTTGTTGTGGTTTAATTTTTTTAGGAGAGCGAACTCTTGGTGTTTTAACAAAACTTGATTTAATGGATGCAGGTACTGATGCAAAAGAAGTCTTAGAAAATAAGACTTTGCCTTTAAAAAGAGGTAAAAAGACATTCAGTTTATGGAAATTAACATATTTTCCATAGATTATAAAGTATATGTATTTTAACTATTAGTAAAGCAAGTTGTATATAGGTGGAAAATATATCCATTATTTCAAAAAAATAAGTTTGTGCTCCATTGCAGGTTATGTTGGTGTACTCAATCGAAGTCAGCAAGACATAGAAGAAGATAGAAATATTGAGTATTCACTGGCGAAAGAAAAACGATTTTTTGAAAATAACCCTGCTTATAGGTTTGTGGTACATACTAGAGCATTTTTTTTATTTCAAAAATACGAAAATAAATTCCATAGCATAATTATTCAACTGTATTAAAACACACAATATCGGGAACAACACCATGGTAGATGTTATTAACATCTAACATTAGTTCTTTTATACAACTAAAAAATGTGATACATATTTGTATTTTGAATGAAATTGTGTTAGTATTAACCAATGAGAGTCAAGAGTCGATTCCAAAAATAGGAGTACAAACTTGCCAACTCTCCGAATTTTACCAGGCAATGCCGGATTTTTAAGCATCTCCAGGTGCAACAATTGTCGGATTTTTGAAGAAGGTTAGAAATTCGTAAATGATTATCTATTTTTTCCTAATAGAGGATATTTGTTGCCAGTATTATAGATAGGCTTAACATGAAAATAGTATTTAGGGCAAACTATTCAAATATCTATAGGATGCAGATTTATTTAAATTTGCTTTTCATCATTGCAATCTTTGCATTTCCGAAAACATGTGACTGGATGTTCCAAAATGTCTCTATTTTCTTTGTTCTATCCACAATTGAAAAATTTGCCTGCTAAAATTATTATATTAAAATAGTTTAAATAGTTTTTTTATTTATATCAAAATAGTTTTTAATGCAAGATAATTGAATATCTATTGGATGTAGACAGCTTGAAATTTAAATTCTGCAATCTGCCACTTTTCCTAAAAAACGTCATATACATAATTTGGTTTCTTGTATATAATTTTTCAGAGATAAATATATTAAGATGTCGTAAAATGATAAACATGATAAATTTATAACAGGATTTTGGAAAATTTAAGGTTTGCAGTTCTGGGAGTAACTTAAATTTTAGATTTCATTTAATTTTCCTCACATCTTCAGCACTGATGATAGTACCCAGGTATCACAACAATGTTGGCCAATGTCGCATGAGTATAGGCCAAATTTGGAAAGTATCGGATGAAATCGATCATTTTCTACCGATTTTAACCCGATTTCTCTACTCTTTGAGATATCATTCCGGAAATTACGAAAAGTGAAGTACTTAATTTTACTGCAATCTTGCGCAGGCAGTGGTATTGGTGTATTGAGTTTCTGCCTCTGAGATTTAGATTTCTGCATTGTACTTCATGACTTCGTCTATATGTCTCTTCGTCTTCAACTATAGCTATAAAGTAGATCTTTCGTCCTATTTTATTCTTAATCACTACAATTACAAGTCGCAATAGCAAGTTTCTTTTTTGGGAAAATGCTGCAAGAGACAGTGGGCAAAATTAAAAACTGTTTTATTGTGAAGTAATTGATAAAAAAGTAATTGGTAAAATAGTAATGCAATCTTGCCCAACATCGATAAAATGTTATCCACTCGACATCGCCCAATATGCATTGGGCGATGGGTATGAGCCAACGTCGGCCAATATTTCTGAGCTCTTTTTTCCGACATCGGCCAATACTGCTGTGCTACCTGGGTAGTGCTTAGGGGCATAGCCTATTACTTTCTAGATAAAATTTAAAAAAAATTTGCAGGGGGCTGAAGCCCTATTCTGGCTATGTGCCTGGTAGTTATTAACCAATATTTTTTAATTACATTTTAAACAAATAACTAATTTTAAGTTCGTCTATTCTAGTCACATGGCTGATGTGATGGGCAGTCCCTATCTTCAGAAACTTCTCCATGTCCAGTTGAGAGAGCACATTAAGAAAACTTTGCCTACCGTTCGCAAGGAGCTTATGCAAAAGCTCAATTCTGTACGGAACGAGCTGCGTGAGTTTGATGCGATCATGAATTTGAGCACTGATAAATCAAATGCAGTTCAAGCTTATTTATTTAAGTAAGTGTATTCAAAGTGAGCTTTATTATAGTACAATTGAATCACATATGCATACTGATTATGAAGTTTCTAAAAATCGCTCCTTTACTCATTTATAATTAAAAAGAGTACTCTTAAACTTATTTTGGATAGTGTCAACTAAAAAGTTTTTTAGGTATACAATTTTTTTAGGTAAAGTTCACCATAACATAACATAGGTTAAACAAAATATTTTTTTTAACAAGTAGGGGATTTATTTAATTTCAAATACCTACTTGAGATGTTTTTTGCTTTCAATTTTGAAATTTTTTAAATAAAACCTAAATACAATAAACCTTTTCCATCCACAGGTTTTTTAAACATATATGTCAATACAGGCTACAAATATCGGGTTTCTAGCTTTTTCCCCTAAAACGACCTAGGGATTATAAGTAATGAACGAAATTAAAATATTGAAACTGGTTTAATTTAACTAAAAATTTTCATTGTTCTATTGTAAGAGCTAGTAAGTCACCCCAATCATGCTTCATAACTTCTTTTCTACCTAAGGTACAATTATTTAAGTTTGTATCAATTTTCACAAAAAGTTACCTATAAAAGAATATGTTAAAACAAAAAAAAATGATTATTTTAGGGCACTGTCTCTTTAAAATGTTTCCAAACACCAAAATTTTTTTAATGTCAAGATTTGATTGTGTACCTCTATGTTTGTTATGTTATTAAAAAGTTTTTAGAAATTTTGATATTTAAATCCAAGTGATAGTATTAAGTATAGCTAATTTTATTTAATTTCTATTTTTTTTAGATTAGTTCAATATTTCATTGATGATTTTCACACTAAACTGTTTGGCAACTCAGAAAGGGTGAATTTCGATACACTGGACGTTGGTGCTATTATCAATTACAAATTGTATACTGATTTGCAAAAGATCTTAGAAATGGTAATTTATACAAAGTTATATTGAAATAATACTATTTGGACATGTGTGGCATTGCAGGGGTTAAATGAGCAAATCATGTGAGGTGTAATAGTTCTATTAATAAACTTAAAAAACTACAACAACAAAAAATTCCTAACCAATACCTTACATGTTTTATACACCTTAGAGATTGAATAAAAGAACTCAAAACCATTTTTTTGTCTACAAAATATGTAAGGCACGTTTTTCAAAAAAATCAACAAAGTTTTTTCTTTTAAAGATTTTTTTTTGAAAAATTAAGATATCAATATAGGTATGCAAAACGAAAATTCAGTTTGGCCATACATTAATCAAAGTAGTTAAAAGTTTGTTTATATAAATATTTCACATAATAAAAAAAACAGTCAATGTAAAGTAATAGTGCATATTTTTTCCTTTACTGGTACTACTATTTACTTATTTTTATTTTATAGCCAACTAGTTTGAAAGAAGAAGAACTGATTACTTTGATTGCTAACGAACAGGGAATTAGGTAAGCACTTTTATTCAAAGTGATAGTTAGAAGGTATTGCTGGCTTAAGAGGAATGTCCCCCCTACATCTAATGCCTTATTTTGAAAACTGTTGATCTGTCTGGTTATTCAATTTTAAATTTCTTTGACATTTTAAAATGGTTGTAATTATTGACAGTTTGGCAACATAATTTTAAAATTTTATCATTCATTATTTAAATAACCAGATGACAATGATCTAAACGTTTGTTTCATTGTTTAGAATATTCTTTTTGTTTATTGGGCTTTAAGCAATACTGAACAACAATTCTGGTTAGTAAAATAGTTGATGGTTTCTAAAAGGGAAATATCACTTTAATGTCTATTCAAAGACTTGGTTAAGTATGCCTCACTATATGCAGGTGGAAAGAAAAAAATTGCTAGAAGAAACTGTTGTTCTAACTCTGTTTTCAATATTTACCTTTCATATGTTTTGTAGTTTGTTTTGTGATCAAATTATATTAACTTTTTTTTATGTTTTTAGGAATACTTTGTCAATCCCTTCTGTGGCTTTGGAAGCTGCTTGTGGTTCAATATTAGATATGTACATTGATCCATTGCAAAGCTTTGTGGATTCTATCACAGACTTGTTGATATCTGGAGTTGAGCAAACTGCAGATTTGGTATATATTCTTCATAAAATAATTGATAATCTTATACTATTATTAAGTTAAGAAATAATGAGAAATCACAATGTTTGTACTTAAGTATTTTTAGTTTTTGTATGAATATATTTTTTTAAGTGAAGAATTTTTGTTTCAGTTGAAATCATATCCATACTTAAAATCTGTACTGGTGCGTTTCATCAATGAAGCTATTGATGAGGCTACAGCTGAAACAAAAGTATGTGTTTTTAAAGATATTACTTTGTGTGATTTTTTTTAATATTTACTTTTATCCTTTTAATATTTTAATTATTTATTTTACGACTATATTATTATTAATATTTTGCTGTACTTTCATTGATTTACAGTTCTTGTATTTTTAGGAATTGTTGAATAAGCATATTGAAGCTGAAATGATGTATTGCAATATTTATAATTATGGTTTCAAAAACTCAAAGTATGTTTCCTTTTTTTTGATTTTGAAAAATTTTATAGATTTCTTTTATAAAACAAATTATTAGAAATTTTAAAAATGGTGCATCGGTACCAAAAAAATTTTCCAAATAATTTCGACTTGCCTACAGATTATTTATATATTTGAAAACTAATGATAAAGAAAAAAAAATTAAATTGTATATTGTCTTTAGTTGTTATAATCAGAACTACTCTGACATGGCAAATTTTTTCGATTCCTAATGTTTCCTTGGTAAATTTTAACGCTAGACTTGCTAAAACCCAGCCAACCAAAACAAACACAACAGAAGGTTTGCCATATATTAAAATTTTTTGCAACTTCACTTGGCAACAAAAAATAATAATTCATCACTGTACCATGTCTTGCTAAAGCTGTACCTTATAATAATCTTATATTGATAGCTTCTTATTTAATCAAAGTAACTTATTTTGTTCATAAATTTAAATTTTTAATCATTAATTTATGTTTTTCTTATGCAGATTTACATGTCATTAAGTTTTCCTAGTGTGTTGGGAAATCAGTATTAATTTCAGTTCTGGTAGAAACTGCATGCAAGCTGTATTTAATTGACTTAAAATGTATGAAAAAATATTAGCATGTACTGATTACTACTAACTTCCCAGAATTTGATAAGCACTAATGAAAAACATCTTTTTTTTATTAATTTGAAATGGAGTTTAGGAATATTAGGACCCCAAGTACTTAACAATATATTTGTCTACTTGTACTTATATGTCTAGTAGTACCTACATGACAACAAAATATATAAATTATCTTCACACACATACTCATTTAATAAGTTCAAAATTTAGTTTTTTGCTTTAAGATTATCTAACAGTCTTCATTTTTTTTTAGATTGAAAGATGGTATCCTTTGCAATCCTGTTAAAATCTGGAAGGCTTTTAATGAACTAATTAATGATGATGAAAAAGAAGAAATTGGAAAGAGTGATGTAGATTTAAGTACTTCTGTTGAATACATATCGGTAAAACATTTTAAATTTACTACTGATTACTTCTGTGGTGTCTTACAATGACGTATAGTCCTATATTTGTGATACCTTACCTTAGAATGTAACCTACAGTCCAATCTAGTGTGAAATTTTTTAGATTAAAATGTTAAGCGGAATATAGATTTTTTTATTTTTAGAACTCTTACAATGATTTTATATTTAAAAAAAAACAATCTTGTAGTAATTGGTATAAAGGGGCAACTATAGTGACACATAAACATGTGAGACATACAATATCTTTTGTAAAAAAATGTCGAAGATCTATGTAAATAGATCATTTGATTGCCTGGTGTTTGGTTCATTTATTATTTATTCAATTAATATATAATAATTCATTTAGTGATTTAGTTAATTGTATATTATGTGCTTTCACTATTATTATGTAATAGTTATTTTAAGTATTTTTAATATCTACATTAGACTTATTTTGATTTTATTTAACCAATTTAAATTGTGAAAGAAATACATATTGTTTTATCATCTTATTTTTTGCTGTTTCATCTTCATGAAAATTTAAATGAGCCATAATAAACAGCTCAATTAAAGTGAATTTAATAATTTAATTTGTTTGCTAAATGCCCAGTCAGTTTGCATTTGTATGTGATGTAAGTATAGCATTGCTTAATTAATGGAAATTATGCATTGCCATAAATGTAACCTACACCTTTAAAGTTCAATTTAGCTAAAAAAATATCCTTGAAAAATCATCCTTGAAAAGTTTTTTACATTTCACCACTAAATATAATTGAAGAGCTTAGGGGAAGAACATGCTAAGTGAAATTTTTGAAAAAAAATTGAGATTTTTGTTTCAATGAACATGTTATTCCCTCCTTTAAAGATAACTTAAAGTTTATAAAAAAGGGGAATCTTTGTAAGTGCCATTTTTAACGAAAATCTTAAAAGCTGATTTTCTCGTTTTCACCTCTTTATCACTTAACACGTTTTTCCTCTAATGTCTTCAATTATGCATCACCGTGGAAAATAGTTAAAACAAGCAATGTTTTGTAATATATTACTGTTTAAATATGTTCAAATATTACTATATATTTTTGTGTTTCTTTGATAGGGTCAATTGGTAAAGAATACGAGTGCCAAGGAGAATTCCAAAATATTATCTGACATTGTTGTGGAGTATATGCAGCTAATACAGAAGCAAATTGGTGATGTCACAATTAAATACATTATGTGCTTCTTAGTAAAAAAGGTCAGAAATAAATAAAATGTTTTAACTTGGTTTATATTGTTGTTTAAGTCAATTTGAAAGTATCTTTAAGCATTAATTATGAAAATACAGAACTTAAATAAAATTTGATTAAAAAAAATTTGAAAATGTATAGTTATTTGTGTGATGTGAAATTCGTATGATTTATTTATAAATTATAAAAATAAAGCTCATATTTTACAGCTATAAGAATTTAAGATTTTATGAATTGTGTAAGAAAATTTAATGTTTTTTTTTCAGGTTTCTGAATTTATCAAAACATGCCTGTTGGTTAAACTCATGGCCTCTGATAACTTGGTAAGTGCAATAGACTTCCAGAACAATACTTTTAAACAACAACCATTTGAATATATCTGAATAACAATGATTGACAAATGAAATGCATTTGCAGAAGTCTCTATTGGAGGAGTGTGAAAGAGATTTTCGCATTCGAGAAGAAATGGTGGCAACTTGCGCTGATTTAGAAGAAGCTCTGATTGCTGTCCAGTCTTTTTAAACACCTTTTGATAATCTTGGTAATGAAACTGCCTAGCATTGTGAATAGAGCTATTAACTTTGGGCTAAGCAGATTCAAAGTTAAGTAGTTCTAGTGTTTCAAAACCAAAGATTTGTTTTAAGTTTCTTGTGAAGTGATTGAATGTGTTATTTTTTCTTTATGTTTTTGTTTAGTTTCAGTGCCAAATTCTTAGTTATTCCGTTTTGTACCTTTTTTATGTATGTTATTTTTAAAACTTGGCTAATGGCTGTATTGGAACTACAGTAAAATTCCGTTACAACGAAATCCAAGGGACCGAAATAGTTCTTCGTTATAGTGGAATGTTCGTTAAAACGGAATTGCACAAAAAAAATCTTAAATTTAAAATGCTACAAAAGTCAATAAAAATATGCAAAAATTTCATTAATATACAAAGTACGATATTTATATTTTAAATAAATAAGTTCTAAATAAATATAACTAAGAATTAATAGTTTATAAAAGTTGAAGAACAATAAAAAAGTTAAAAAGAACAAACCCGGGGGGGGGGGGGAACATTTATTCTAACTTTCATCTAAGCATGAAATCGGTAATTTTCTTTTGTACAAGTGATTTGGTAGCTGAAGAGGTAACAAAATTTTCCAAAGTATGAATCGATGAAAAAATTGTTTCCTTGACATTTGCTTGGGAAAAAACAAAAGTTCTAAGCTTTTCTAAACTAGCAATGGCTTCAGAAGCGCTGACAGTTGCTAGCTCAGATGCTGCATCATATTCATCTGTGTCTTCGTCGCTTCCATCACTTGCCTCAACTTGTATCTGGGAATCTTTAATAGACTGAATAATTTCCTTTTCAGTCATTTCATACGTTGTCGTGATATCGTCGTCCACTGAAAGAAAGTCCTCCAACTCTATATCCTGAGGTGTATCTGTTGATTTCTTTACAGTTTCCCATAAGGCTTTTAAATCTGCATCATCTGAGATTGTCTCCACAGCTTTTGAGGCTTTCAAATCATCGATTGGTTTTAATTGGGCATGTTTCCAACAATTTGAGATAATTTTTGGACTTGTATCGTTCCATGATCCGGAAATCCACTCGATGGCTTCTTTTACGTTGGCCTTCCTTCTGTTATTGCCTTCAATTCCCAAAAGTATGTGCTTCAAAAGAAGTGTTCGGTTCTGGACTTCACCGTTTTAATGATTCCTTGATCCAGTGGCTGTAGAACGGACGTGCAATTGGGAGGAAAATATTCTACGCGAACACAATTTAAACTTGGTGGGTCGTTGTGAGCCGTACAATTGTCGATTAGTAGAAGCACTTTTCTCTTCTGTTTCTCCATTTCTTTGTTAAATTTTTTCAACCAGTCATTAAAGATGTTTTGTGTCATCCATGCTTTCTTGTTAAATGTATAGTCGCACGGTAAAGAATGACAGTTTTTAAAACAACGAGGTTTCGCTGATTTTCCGATTATCAAAATCTTTCTTTTGTCAGTTCCTGATTGATTGCAGCAAAAAAGAGCTGTTATTCGTTGCTTGGAAGATTTTCCACCTACACATTTGTCTTTTTTAAATGCTAATGTTCGGTGAGGTTCAAGTTGATAAAAGATTCCAGCTTCATCTGCATTATAGACATCATCTGGGTTGTATTCTTTTATAAGGGCAGCTACTTCTCCAGACCTCCATTGGGTTATAGACTTCGCAGGTGCATCGTTCGCCTCACCACAAATGACTTTCGATACCACTCCGTATCTTTCTCGAAATCGATTTAACCAACCGACACTGCCTTGAAAATCTTCCAACGCCAAGCATTGTTGCGAATTGAAGAGCTTTCTCTCTTAGAAGCGGTCCATTTATAGGAACATTCTGGGAACGCGCATCTTGAAACCACTTGAAAACGGCTGTGTCAACGTCTTGGAACTGTGCAGTCCGTATTCTTTTTCTACTTGGCCCGATCATTGAAGACTGCAATTGGGCTTCGATTTTATTGCGGTCCTTCAAAAAGGTTGACAAAGTTGACGGAGAGATTTTGTATTTTTTGGCAGCATCCGATTTTTTTAATCCTTTTTCAACATCCGTAATTATCATCATTTTTTCCTCTAAAGAAAACTGTTTTCTCTTGTGTGGAGGCCATCTCTAGAATGAGACAGAGTAAAAGACAACCCGCTCAACACTAGAGAGAAAAGAAGTGAAGAAAAATACAGAATGGACGTGTCTACCCTTTCCCATTTGGTTAAGAAGGTTGAGTGTCGAAAAACCATTAGTCTTCAAGGAATAAATTTCTGTGACAACAAAGCCAACGGTCGTTACTCATTCTTAAAAGACTGCCTTAGTGACAACAATGAAGCCATGCCCATGTGCACAAGGTTTCAAAATCAATCCCAGAAACACAATCTCAAAGTGCCATACTGACCGGCTAAAATTAGAGAATGCTAAAGGGCATTGTACTGGTCACTACAGATGTTTGAGTTTGAGGCATTGAATAGAAATGTCTGCCATTCTTAGGGGGTTAGGGAAGAAGGCAGATAAGCAGAAGAATAGAAGCCCCCCTCCCCCTTTTCCTCCCGAGTGACAATAAAATGCTAGACACACCCATTTAAAACTTGTTTGGTGTCTTTACAAAACAGCAGAAACAGAAAAATACGGAGTTACCCACAGAAAAATCCTTCGTTATAATGAAACTAGAGGTTTTAGTAATTTCGTTAAACTGGATATTTTAAAGCATTATTCTTATGAGATTTCAAAAGGGACCGGGGATTAATTTCGTTATACTGGATATTTCGTTGTAATGATATTCGCTATAAAGAGATTTTACTGTATATACCTAAGTAGCATTTATTGTATTTTCCTTTTCTATATTGATAACTGTACTTAATTTTTCCTTACTATTTGAAAATTTAAATGCTGATTTGTTTTCTATTTCTGCATATTATAATATCTATTTTGCAGTTAGTACATCTTTAAAAAAAATTTAAGAATTCTAATGTATTTTGCCATGTTACATCTAAATAACTTAAAATATATCTTTTTCAACTAATGTGCAAATTTAACAAAAAAGTTGTATCAAAAAAATATATTTATATAATTTAAAAAAATATATATTTACTTTTATTAAATTGCATTCTCACTTTTTCTATGATTATAAAATATTAACTTCCATGCCGAAATACTATACTGTCACTTTAAAAATGTGCAATACTGACCTCTTTTTCATAATTCTGCTGTAATTTTTTGCTTCATTTCTTAAAAGTTTTGAAATTGTTGTTCAAGTATCTTAGCTATTTGATACTCATTTTCATATAATAGAATAATTTCATGCTAAGAAGTGTTTCTCTGTAATGTTTATTACATATATTATGTAAACTTTTTAGGTCCTTCCTAAACTTGGAACTATTTTTTTTATCATTCTATTTTTATATGGTTTTGTGTTTCTATTTTTGTATTTTTAGTATTAAATAAAAAGGGAATCTAATATTTTTTGTCTACGTTTAGCATTCTTCAGTTAATTAAAAAGGATAAGGCATAATAAAAAGTCAAATCTTATATTTTATTGTTAAAACTGCAAAATATAGACAAAAAAAAGTGGCCCGTATGCAGCTATATTATTTCCCTTCAACCAAACTATTTGGCAAGTTAAATAAAAACAACTCAATACTACCTTGAATATATACAACAAAAAGTTAACATACCTTGCAGTGGAGTCTCATCAGCAGCAACACTTATAAGGACACGCACACAAAAAAGACAACACCATTCCAGGTTAGGTGGGAAGTAAAAGCTTAGTTTATTAGTGGGTATTATTCATGTCAGTAGATGCATTGTATTATATATCTATTTGCATAACCTTTAATTTTACTGTCATGTTGGAGTTAGGTCTAGTTATTGTTTGTAGTCAAAACGTTCTAGTCATTACTAGAAGGGTTTGATTAAATGCTTAACGTTTTATTTGCAAGAGCACAAGTGAAGAGTTAAGAAATCATTTAAAGATAGAGTGCTCCAAATAGAACCGAGGGTATTTTCAGGTATAGTAAGCTATTATTTACTGTCATTTATTAACTACATTTTGCTACAGAGTTTGTAACCTATAGTTATTGACTTCCAAATTGTTGACGAAACGCATTGATAGGATTTGATCGAAACTTCATTAATCGTAATAATATAATAATTTTGTAACCTAATAAGTTTAACCTAATAACTACTGAGTTTCGACAATCAGTTTCATTAAAAAAACTCGTCTTCTTACTAAAATCTTTTTAATGAATAAAACTGTGTACAAAGGAAATCGCGACAATGTTTTTTACTTATATGAAACTTAAATAGACGGCCAAAAGTAAAAAGTCTGAGTCATTTAGTTTGATCCACTAAACCACATTCCATCAATTTAAAACCAGGAAATTAATAAACACTAGCATTAAATATTTTGTGATAAAAACTGTTACACCAGAATCAACAACCTTTAAGTTATTTTTACAAATGAAAAAAAAAACATTCGTTAAATGCAAGTATCGGTTAATGCATGATTTCCTAGCCAAACAGTGATTTTTTGGCCTCCTTTAAATTCCAGGAACAACAAGACAAGGCATCGCGAGCTTTTTTCTCTTCCACGTCCATGTTCACCAATATTTTTATTTTAGCATCAAAATCCGATGGAGTTTTAGGAGCTCCAGCGTATACTTGAGTCCAGTGTTTAGCGGTGAGCTCGAACATCTCTGGATTCTCGATGCACTGCTTGGCTACTACAGCGTCTTGCGGATCGTCGGGCTCAGGCGTAGCCAAGAGGATCTGAAGCGACATCAGAACCGTCCGCAAAGTCATAGAACCAGCCCACTCATCCTTCAAGATATCGAGGCATATTGCACCAGTCACAGAACTTATGTTGGGATGCCATACCTTGGTTACAAAACTGACTTCTGGAGGAGTAAATGGATAGGTTTGGGGAACTTTGATTTTCAACACAAAGAGTCCGCCTTCATATGGCGTGCCTGAGGGTCCAGCAATCTCTCCTCTAAGTTCTTGCAATGAATCATTTACCATGTCCAGCCTAATCATACGTTGGGATGCCTCTTCATTCTGAAAAATGTCTTTAAGTTCCCGTTGGATTCTTTTTAAGGCGAACATAGCAATAAAAGTCACTAGATATATATAAACTAAGATCGTCACAAAGAGATTTGTAAACGTTAATTTTTGAAGATAAATAATTTATTGAACTGTAGTTTTCCTGATTACATCCAATATAAAACATGATATTTTTTTTCTTTCGGATTTAAAACAAATAGAATCGAATTCATTACTTCATTGCCATTCGCAGAAAATCTCGAGGGAAAAATATTTGTTTATTACTTTTCAAAACTTACATTAAAACTGGAAAGGATTTGATAAAATTATTTTACAAAAAATGCTCATCGAAATTTTGCAATCATTAAGGTAAAATGTAAACAAGAAGTTCATAAAGAACTAAAATAGCCTACTTTCCTGTTACTTAAATACTTACTGAAGTTATAATCGGGAAAAAAAAAACTATGTTCCTAAAGTAAATATCATCAACAGCGTTCTACACTAGATTTTACACACATTAGAAAAAAAAATCGAAACACAGCACCCAGCTATAATTTAAACTTCTAAAAGCCAAAATCAACTATTTTCCTTAATATTCTTTCGCAAATTAATTAAATATTATTTATCATCTGCTCGTGATTTATTTGTAGTTCGAAGAATAATTAAATATTTATTAATAACAAAAGTAATGAAACTACTCCGAACTGCATTAAAAAAATAAGAAATGTAAATTAAAACTAGCATAATTGCATGCAAAAGTATGCCTTGCCGCTTTCTTGTTAGATAATTAATGAATAATCAAAGAATCAAATTGTGCTACATTTTATGACGTCATTCCAAACTGATTCATGAAAATGTTATTTTGCTTCAAATATGTTTAAATAAATAAAGTTTCTCATGCCATTGTTGATTTGGCAACAGTGATTTAAATGACTCAAAATTGAATTTCAATGCTAATTCAATGGGAAATTCGCCGAAAGATAGTAGATTTATGTCCGTCCGGACGTACAGATAGACAGACGGACAAAAAGTATGAAAGTTGGGTATCTGAGGTCATAGCTTTCTAACAAAAAAAGAATTTTTAAGATCCGATGGATAGAACCGATTTTGGAAGGGGGGTACGGACAGACAGACAGACGGAAAGACAGACAGACATAAGAACAGACAGACAGATGGACATCAACCGCATTTCAATACCTACAGTGATTTAAATGACTCAAAATTGAATTTCAATGCTAATTCAATGGGAAATTCGCCGACAGATAGTAGATTTATGTCCGTCCGGACGTACAGACAGACGGACAAAAAGTATGAAAGTTGGGTATCTGAGGTCATAGCTTTCTAACAAAAAAAGAATTTTTAAGATCCGATGGATAGAACCGATTTTCGAAGGGGGGGGGGGGGGTACGGACAGACAGACAGACGGACGGACAGACAGATGGAAAGACAGACAGACATACGAACAGACAGACAGGTGGACATCAACCGCATTTCAATACCTACAGTGACTTAAATGACTCAAAATTGAATTTCAATGCTAATTCAATGGGAAATTCGCCGACATATAGTAGATTTATGTCCGTCCGTACGTACAGACAGATGGACAAAAAGTATGAAAGTTGGGTATCTGAGGTCATAGCTTTCTAACAAAAAAAGAATTTTTAAGATCCGATGATTAGAACCGATTTTGGAAGGGGGGTACAGACAGACAGACAAACGGACAGACAGGCGGACAGACAGACATACGGACAGACAGACATACGAACAGACAGACAGATGGACAGACATACAGTTGGACATCAACCGCATTTCAATACCTACAGTGATTTAAATGACTCAAAATTGAGTTTCAATGCTAATTCAATGGGAAATTCGCCGACAGATAGTAGATTTATGTCCGTCCGGACGTACAGACAGACGGACAAAAAGTATGAAAGTTGGGTATCTGAGGTTATAGCTTTCTAACAAAAAAAGAATTTTTAAGATCCGATGATTAGAACCGATTTTGGAAGGGGGGTACGGACGGACAGACGGACAGACAGACGGACATCGACCGCATGTCAATACCTACTTTTTCATTTTTTTAATTCTTTCGAATTAAAAAAAGAAAAGTAGGCTAAAAATCGAAACACAGCACCCAGCTATAATTTAAACTTCTAAAAGCCAAAATCAACTATTTTCCTTAATATTCTTTCGCAAATTAATTAAATATTATTTATCATCTGCTCGTGATTTATTTGTAGTTCGAAGAATAATTAAATATTTATTAATAACAAAAGTAATGAAACTACTCCGAACTGCATTAAAAAATAAGAAATGTAAATTAAAACTAAGCATAATTGCATGCAAAAGTATGCCTTGCCGCTTTCTTGGTAGATAAATAATGAATAATCAAAGAATCAAATTGTGCTACATTTTATGACGTCATTCCAAACTGATTCATGAAAATGTTATTTCGCTTCAAATATGTTTAAATAAATAAAGTTTCTCATGCCATTGTTGATTTGGCAACAGTGATTTAAATGACTCAAAATTGAATTTCAATGCTAATTCAATGGGAAATTCGCCGAAAGATAGATTTATGTCCGTCCGGATGTACAGACAGACGGACAAAAAGTATGAAAGTTGGGTATCTGAGGTCATAGCTTTCTAACAAAAAAAAATTAAGATCCGATGGATAGAACCGATTTTGGAAGGGGGGTACGGACAGACATACGAACAGACAGACAGTCAGAGGTGCCGATCCCCCGTAGAATTTTTTTAGCCCCCCCCCCCCCCCCCCCCCCCCCCCCCAAAAAAAAAAAAAACGGTGTGGATTTTATATTTATATATGGATTTATGGAGTATACTGAACCTAAGTAATTTTCACCACACTGTGTACATATAAATAGGAATCTTTACGGTGTATACATGAAACTTTATAGTAAAATTATATTTTAAGTACCAGCGAATGGGGTAACTTTGTCCTAAGAAGTAAAACACAAGAACTGACTTTCTTCTTGAATATTTTTCTAATGATAGGTCAACGCAGAATTGCCCCTAATTGAAAAGGAAAGCACATTTTAATAGCTTTTATATTACGGAATTAAAACTTATGTTTAATTTTCCTTTAAATAGATTTTTTTGCAGCAAAAGCTATCGGGAATCTAAAGAATCAGTAAAAATTCCGCTCAAAATTTATGTAATTATATATATTTTTAAATTAATAAAAATAGCCGGACACGTGATCCAATCAAAAACAGCATCCAATTCCTTCTCTCAATTCTTAATGCATAAAAATGCTCTCCGCTTTTTATGTAATGCAACACATTTGACATTATCAAACTAAATCGGAATTATTCTATTATGTTTACAGATATAGTTTCACTTAAAAAAGATACTATTTATTAAGTTACTAAAATTAAAATTAAAGTTAAATAGTAAAAAAATTCTTACCCTGAAACTCGGAATTGAACTTTCTTAACTATATTCAATCACCCACACATTTGACACCAGACGACAAGTATTTTCCTACTGTTTCTAACTAAGGCAATGGCGGGAAAATGGCTTGGGCCTGAGTATGTATAATAAGCTAGAAATATTATCCGAAGGTCATTCATTCATAGAAATGTTATATACAAAATTCTGAATATTTATGATGTCTGCTTCAAATGCTATAACAGTGATTAAGAAATGTTTATGAGAAATAATTGTCAGCACATTGCTTTCTTCCGACGCCGGGCCTCTTAAAATAGAATTATCATTTTGCAGATTGTTAAAGTTTTTATTTGTGATTCCTCTTTTATTATGTGATTTATAAATAATTAGAAAATTTTCGAATACGTTTTTGTTAGAAATTTATATTTTCAGTTTTTTTTTGTCGTTGTTAATATTAAACATGAAGTTCTGTTATAATTGATTACGACTTATTTAGTGCCAGCTACTGTTATTGTTCAAAATCAACTTCACAAAACTTCAACTCTTTCAAACAAAGCGTCGCCGATTTGCTTAGGAACCTAAACACTATCTAGATCAATCGACAGAATATCACATTATTTCCTGTTTCAGATTGACATAAAAACTAGCTATTTTAAAATCTAAATTAAAAATTGAGGTATCAGAAACACGTAATTATTTTTTGTACAATTTAGGACTACATGCAGTCGGTTTGAAGCAGAACAAAAAATGCTGTATTCCATATTTATAATTTTCAAATACAAAAAAAGGCAACTATGTCCATAAATTAAGAAGCCGCTATAGGCTGTTACCGTTTTATGGAGTAAAAGATACACCAAAATTTCACATTGTAAAATGCCAATATGCAAAGCTCTTTGTTAAATATTTAACAATGTAAATACTTTTAAAATTAAGGCAAAAAATCAATAAATATTGTTGTTGAACTATAATAATCTATAACGTAAAATTTTAATTAAGAGAAAAGGAATTTATTTTAAAATTTTATTTGAATGCAAGAAACTGAAGAGATTTAACTTTTGTGTCAAAAATGTTTTAATGCAAATTTGAAACTCAAATTATCAGTAATATCAAATATAATTAACTTCTCAGTATTAGAATCCTTTCTTTATTTGCCCAACCTTCTGACAGACGTATAAACCCGTCAAATGACTGTTTTTCCAGCAACACACATAATTTTTAATTTTTTATAAATTTAATAATTTTATTAAATTCCAAAATTTAAAGCATGGAGGAGTCATTTATAACCACCTACTACAGAAATATAATTTTTTTAATTAGGAAATTAAATTTTCAGTTAAAATTTTAATTTAAATCTCAAGCAGTGAAAACAAGTTTACATTTCAGCCAATTTGCTTTTTCAGAGGACAGAAGAACGGAGAGCTAAGCAGGAGATGGTCTATCGCCAGGGTTGTGAAGATCGTGGCCCACTACACTTTCTAGAGAATGACTCCGTCTTGCTGAGAAACTACAATCCCGGCCCACGTTGGATTCCCGCCAAGGTGATAGAAGCCACCGGTCCTGTCTCCTACCAGGCTCGTACCGAAGATGGACAGATCAAGCGATGCCATGTGGATCACATGTTAAGGAGGAATGCCGAACCACCAGTTCCAACAACTTTGGACAATCCTGTTTCGGATGAACCACCTTCTTCGACAAGCCCTCCAGATCCGATTCATCCTACAGAGCAACAGTCCGGTCCTGAAGTGCAAAGTTCCAGTGAGGAGCCTAAGAGAACCATCACTCATCTTCCGGACTTAGCTAATGAACTACCTAGACACTCCTACAACTTACGACCGCGGAAACCGAAACGTTGATGGGAAGGAGTGTTATGATCTGAACACTTGCACGAACGACGTCAGTTGTAAAAAGACAATAAGAACAATAGTTTTAAATACCAGTAATTTTGTGACAACTAAACTATACTCCATGTTCTCTTTATACATTTAATTTCTACCTGGTATTCGTATTCATTCTGTATTCTCAACTCATTAAACGATGTTCAAACAAATCCGTCCTCCTCCTTTTTAAGTATGTGTCAGTTAGCAAGATTAAAATTATATAATTACGAAAATCTTACCGGAATCACTGCCATAACACTTCAAAATAAGCTTGGGTATTTATAGTACAGTGCATTTTAACTTCATTTAGTTTAAAATAGATCAAATCAATCATTTAATAAAGTGTATCTTTGATTTGATGCTTCCCTCCGTTTCGAAAACAACAATCTAAAGCTAATAGCTATATATTTTTTTTATAACAACAATTTAAGCGGGAAAATTGCACGACGAATTGTATGTTATACAGACTGCGTGAGATTTATGGCATGAGAAGGGCAGCTGCAATTTTTTTTGTTTCAGCTTTAAAGAAGTGATGAGTTGTTTATGGTTAATAAATGTCAAAAATATTCGCCAGGCGCAGACGCCATATCCCATTATCTATGTTCTTCTTTTCGTAATGTTTTTGATTTTGGTTACCATTTTTGATTCTTGAAGGTTGGGGCGGGGAGGGGGGGGGAGAGTTATGCCCCCCCCCCCAGGTGTATGGGGGGGGGGGAGAGACAGATGATTAGAAAGAACTAGAATTTGTTAGAGTTGTATCTTAGATAAAATAAACCATTTACATTTTAAAAAATTCTAATTTTTCCGACCCCCCCCCCTAAAATTTCAACGCCGCAGTCTGCGTCGTTGACCCCCCCCCCCCCCCCTGTAGGCACCCCTGAGACAGATGGACATCAACCGCATTACAATACCTACAGCGATTTAAATGACACAAAATTGAATTTCAATGCTAATTCAATGGGAAATTCGCCGACAGATAGTAGATTTATGTCCGTCCGGACGTACAGACAGACGGACAAAAAGTATGAAAGTTGGGTATCTGAGGTCATAGCTTTCTAACAAAAAAAGAATTTTTAAGATCCGATGGATAGAACCGATTTTGGAAGGGGGGTACGGACAGACAGACAGACGGACATCGACCGCATGTCAATACCTACTTTTTCATTTTTAGCCTACTTTTCTTTTTTTAATTCGAAAGAATTAAAAAAATGAAAAAGTAGGTATTGACATGCGGTCGATGTCCGTCTGTCTGTCTGTCTGTCTGTCCGTACCCCCTTCCAAAATCGGTTCTATCCATCGGATCTTAAAAATTCTTTTTTTGTTAGAAAGCTATGACCTCAGATACCCAACTTTCATACTTTTTGTCCGTCTGTCTGTACGTCCACGCGGACATAAATCTACTATCTTTCGGCGAATTTCCCATTGAATTAGCATTGAAATTCAATGTTGACTCATTTAAATCACTGTTGCCAAATCAACAATGGCATGAGAAACTTTATTTATTTAAACATATTTGAAGCAAAATAATATTTTCATGAATCAGTTTGGAATGACGTCATAAAATGTAGCACAATTTGATTCTTTGATTATTCATTATTTATCTACCAAGAAAGCGGCAAGGCATACTTTGCATGCAATTATGCTTAGTTTTAATTTACATTTCTTATTTTTTAATGCAGTTCGGAGTAGTTTCATTACTTTTGTTATTAATAAATATTTAATTATTCTTCGAACTACAAATAAATCACGAGCAGATGATAAATAATATTTAATTAATTTGCGAAAGAATATTAAGGAAAATAGTTGATTTTGGCTTTTAGAAGTTTAAATTATAGCTGGGTGCTGTGTTTCGATTTTTTTTTCTAATGTGCATAAATCTAGTGTAGAAACGGCTTTGATGATATTTACTTTAGGAACCTAGTTTTTTTTCCCGATTAGAACTTCAGTAAGTATTTAAGTAACAGGAAAGTAGGCTATTTTAGTTCTTTATGAACTTCTTGTTTTAATTCTTTCGAATTAAAAAAAGAAAAGTAGGCTAAAAAAAAATTTAAGATCCGATGGATAGAACCGATTTTGGAAGGGGGGTACGGACAGACGGACAGACAGACATACGAACAGACAGACAGATGGACATCAACCGCATTTCAATACCTACAGCGATTTAAATGACTCAAAATTGAATTTCAATGCTAATTCAATGGGAAATTCGCCTATCTGAGGTCATAGCTTTCTAACAAAAAAAGAATTTTTAAGATCCGATGGATAGAACCGATTTTGGAAGGGGGGTACGGACAGACAGACAGACGACAGACGGACATCGACCGCATGTCAATACCTACTTTTTCATTTTTTTAATTCTTTCGAAATAAAAAAAGAAAAGTAGGCTAAAAATTAATACTTCTCAGCTTCTACAAATATTCCAGCATTCATTTGTTTTTGCAACAATCGAGACCCAAACATAAAAATAAAGACTATTTTCATATAGTTTCAAGACCTCGTGATACGAAACTATGTCGCTAAAAAGATAACCGTCACAAAAAAAATTCAAGAGGATCATCTGAAATTAAGCTACTTCATTCCACTTCATCTATATATATATATATATAAAAGAAAGTCGTGTTAGTTAGACCATTTATAACTCCAGAACGGCGTAACTGATTTGGCTGAAAATTGGTTTGAAGGTAGCTTACAGCCAGGAATAGGCTATAGGATACTTTTTATTCGAACCCAAACGGGTGTAGGGGTGCAAAACGTGAGCCGATTTCCCCATAGGAATAGCATTGTAAGATTAGAATTTATACTTTTTAATTAAATTTAAAGAAATTCCAGCACGTTCAGCGTGAACGAAAATTAAGAAAAGAAAAAAAAAAGAGCGTGTGGGTTTAATTTTCTGGATTGTTATTTGAATATCAGTATTTTATTTTGTTTGTTGATTTTAAATCTTTTCTTTTTTTATGGTGGATCAGGTTTCCTCAACAAGATTTTAATTACGTTACCGATCGTTAATTTAATTGATGTTTACAAATGGTAAGAAATTATGATATGGAGGAATATAGATTAACCTAAAGAATCGTGGCCGGATTTGGCGAATTTTCAAAAATGTCGCCAAGTGATAACAAACCCCGGCACTTGCCGAGATGGTTACCATCTCGAAATGACAAAAAAAACCCTACCTAATTTCAAAATGGCCGACTTAAAACAGCGAAAAAATTCATTAAATTGCAGACCAGATTTATAAAAAAAAAGTTAAACTTTAAAATGACGAAGAATTGATTTAAAAAAAAGTAAATAATTATTTAAAATCAGTAAGCATTTAATTAATAAAGTATTAGTATAAGAAAACTTCAGAATAAATTATATGCGTTTAAGATTTAAATAGATTAATATTTAGAAATTGTCAATGCAATTGCTCATTTCGCCAAAGGTTGCCATCGGGGTTACCAGATTTCGCGTTAAATTGCCGGCCACGATTCTTTAGGTTAACGGGAATATATATTCGTTATAAATAAGGAATTTGTACTTTATAAAACTTTTCCAACCATACAAGAGGATGAATGTCTGTTTGGTTTTCTGATGTTAAGATGGCGTAATGGTCAATTGAATTTTGGCATTGGCGGCTTTTGGCGAAGTTGAAAATTTACCGTAGGGTAGCTATAATTCCCATCCAGATGTATGGGTGAGGGTTAGTTTGAATTATCGTCGCATTAAAGTTACACACGAGTGCTATTAGAAACGGGAGTCGTAATTTAGAACCACAGTCAAGTTACGAGCCAACACGTGAGTAGGTATACCCAATGCAACTTTTAAGGGCGACATCGTACGCAGCGTTGGGAATTTGGAGGATATTTAAAGTGCCCTTCCTCTACACGGGGTATTATTCGTCGGATATTTTTTGGCTGCACCAGCCGTTTTTATGTCGGTAGTTATTTTGGCGATGTCCGGACCTGAACCTGTGACCTACCGTATGCAAGACGAAAGTCTTTACTGACTGGGTCCCCCAACCCTTTCGAGTTGTATGGAATATGAAGTGGAATGTTTACCATTTTTGGGCAGTTTCTCTTTGCGCTAATCGTGAAATAGAAACAGGCCATTATATCATGTAGCCATTCTGGCAATTTGAACAGGGACCTATGGGAAAGCCCTTAAACTCCCAGAAGGGCCTGGATAAAATCAACTCCTTATATAAGAATGGGAGGAGAGTAGATAAGAAATGACAGTTCTGCGCCAGTGGTGGCGGGTCGCATGTCAGACCCGCCACCGCCACCACCGCATGACGTCACCGGATATGAGTCACCGGAAGCGCACGTGATTGGATATGACGTAAGCGCACGGGACCGGAAATGGCGTAAGCGGATATGACGTAGCGGAGTTGAGTTGTTTTAGGTAGGTTTATATGACGTAGATTATAGAGTAGGTTTTGGTATAGGGTAGGTTTATATGACGTCATTATAGGGTAGATTTATGTGACGTAATAGGTTTATAACGTGAGTTGAGTTGTTTTAGGAAAGTTTATGTGACGTAGATTATAGAAAAGTTTTAATAAACATATTATATGTAAAGAACAGTTATTATGATTAGGTTTCAAACAATAGTAATTGGAATGATTTCTAGAAACTGAGATAAGCGGTCAACCTTCTCTCATTGGTTCACTCTACCGATACATGTCTGAACACGTTTTGATGACGTCATTCACATCACGTAAACATGTCTCATCACGTGAAAATAGAATGACTATGACTCATCTTGTTTTATATTGTCTAAACATGAATATATACCGCGTGACTATGACTCATCCTGTTTATTACTGCCCAAACATGTCTTACTTAGCTAAATCCTGCTTTACTAATTATCGAGTCATTAAATCTCTGACTTTTAAAATAAATTTGATCAGATTATACATTTAACTATGAATATAATAGAATAGGAAAATATATATATATATTAATGAATTTTCAATGGAAATTATACACAATTTTAGTCTGCTAATAAATACAGGTTAAGAATTAATTCAGATTTCATTTAAAATATATCAAAGTATAATTAATTTTAAGGTATAATATAACATTAATGCGTCGAATATTTTATATACTAGGAATTTTTTCCATCCTAAACAATATCATTAAGATTAGATTGCTTGAATATTTAATACAAAATTCTTTTAAACGGTTTTCAATAATAATTTCGTCCACAAAAATATATCTAGCCATATCAAATAATTTTATACCGCCCCAGTAATTAAAAATGCGATTTTTAAAACTATAATGTCATACAATATAAACTCGCTTTTGTTATACGATTACTATTTATTAAATAAACTTTTATGATAAATCTATTTTTTTAAATGCTAAATAAGTTTTGTAAAATATTTATATATATTTTCAGCGTAGTTAAATTCAATGACTGTATTTTTTTATATTAAAACCTATTTAAATTCAGTGTGTAATGCAATTATTAGTTAATATACTTTATGATTTGAGATTAACGTGTTTTTTCAAATGCTATTAAGAAATAATATTCTATTTTTTTATGATACTAAAAGTATACCTTAACATTTAATGTTTAAAGATTCAATTTATTCTCTGTTTATATAATACTTTTCAATACGATTGTCTGAATTTCTTAGGCAAAATAAAACAGTGATAGTGCTATGTTGGTCTTGAAAGCTTATCGCACGGAGAGATAAGATTATGAGTTATACAAGTTCAAATGCTTATTCGTTTAGAATGATACATCTATTTTTAAATGCTATTAATTCCGGGTGAGTTAAGAAAAATATGGTTAAAGTATTATAAATTCAACTAATGTTTAAGAGCTCAATTGATTCTCTGTTTATATAAGTATTCTTTTTTAAATAATGTTATATAATAAACAAATGTTTTTATATTTTACAGTTCATCATGTCTTCTTTCATCAACTTTGGTATTAGCGACGACGAGTTTGATGTGATTATGAGCGAGATGTCTGAGGTGAGTGTATACATTTTAAAAAATTAGCGACTTTATTTCATATAATTAACTTATTCTACGTTAGAACAATTTAAAATTAATATTATTATTAAGTATAAATATTAGTGTGTGTATATGTGATAAAAATGTTATATATATCTGAACCTGTTAAAAGCTTGTTATAATCTGTTAAAACTTGTTTTTAAAATTGTATTACATTAGTTAACTTTACACATTGAAAATTTGTTAATATATATTTTTTTTTTTTCGAATTGATATTTTTCTAATTAATATTATAAGTATATTTTTAAACTTTTTATTTAGAACTTAGTTGAATTATATTGGATATATGTTAAATTTTGTTCTTACACTGTAATTCAAATTATAAATGCATTAACAATTTAGATACTACTATTATAATCATATATTATTATTATGTGTGTTATTCATTTCTTAAAACTATCTTGATAGACTAAAAGTAAAAAAAAAAAAAACTTAATTAAAAACCTATTAAATTAAAACCTGTTAATATCTATATGTCATGTATTAAAAATTTGCTAATATATTTTTTCTAATTTATTTTTTAAACTGTATATTTAGCAATTTAAAAGTTTAATTTACACTGGCCAATTTTTTTTTATAATTTAAAAAACTTAGAAATTTTTACTGTTATATTTAAAAGTATAATTTTACTCTGTCCCCCAGGTCAATTTTTTCTGATTTAAAAAACTTAGAAATGTTTTCTGTTATTTTTCAATGTATAATTTTTACTTCTGATCAATTTTTTCTGATTTAAAAACTTAGAATTTTTTACTGTTATATTTCATTGTATTATAGCAATTTTAATCATAGGGGTTAGGCGTCACTAAGCAAATTTTTTTCTGATTTAAAAACTTTTTAAATGTATAATTTTTACTCTGATAAATTTATTTTTTTAAACTGTATTTTTTCCTAAATTTTAGCATTCTGGGGTTAATGCAGCTTCCACCAGTAACCCGCCTACTGCTACATCATCGAATGTAAGATTTTTTTTATTACTATTTTTAAATTTAAATCCCATGGTGTAAAATTTTTTAAACTTTATTTTTATTAAATTTCAGAACTCCAGGGTTAATGCACCAGCCATTATTTACTCTCTCATCTTTGGACCCCATCCACCTGCTACACATGTATTTTTTAAATGGAACTTTGAAAAAAAAACATGTGTGTTCCATCTGCCGCAAGCATGTTCACAATACCTACTCAGTTCGTCCATTGCGATGAAATAAAGCACTCTGATTGGACGGTTTTCAAGTCAAAGAAACTAAGGTTGCCTACTCAATTCTAGAGAACTGGCGACATTCTGTTTCGTCTTAAGCGAAATTAGTCTTGTTTTGGACTCTGGATTATCTCTAAAAGTTTCTGTTGCATTGTGTATTGAATACCTATTTTAAAAGGGGTAATTTAATAGTTATGATTTGATATACAACACTAACTTGTTTCATAAAAATATTTTAACTTAAGAAAATTGAATTTTAAGTAATTAAATTTTTCGTCACATTAAAATAACTAAATTTCCTTTAAATTGACTAATACATGACTATTCGACCCCTGAAAACGATTTTGTTAGTTTTATATTTTAAAAAACGTGTTAGTATTTCTTCTTAATTATTGAGGGAATTATTTTTAGTTTTAGATTAAAAAATAAACTTCATAAAAAAATGTTAGATACGATTTTTTATGAAAAATTAATCATTTGTAACTAACAGAAATTATAAAAATTAAATTAGAAATCGAATGGAAAAGGAGGATAATTATTTGAAATCGAGTTGGTATTTTTTTAAATTTGACATGGATACCAATTTTTGTACCCGAACAAAATTTCAGGAAGTTGTCAAATTCAATACAAATTGCCAAAAAAGTGATAAATTGCCAAATTCGGCAATCGGCATCGAAACATTACTTGAGAAATGTCCAATCAGAGTGCTTTATTTCATCGAGATGGATGAACTGAGTAGGTATTGTGAACATGCCTGCCGCAAGACCTTCACGAATAGGAGTCACATGACACGTCACATGAAGACCCACGCAGTTGGCATGTCAGGATTCGACTGCAAGGTGTGCAATAAAGTCTTCACTAGGGAGGACATTTTAACAAGAAATATGAAGAAGCATGAGGGTGAAGCACATGGAAGTTATTCATCTATATTTTTTTCTTAAAAATTTATTTAAAAGTGCATTAAATAAGCTTATTGATCTGAAAAAGAATAGTTTTTCTAATGTTTTTCATATAATTTATCTTATTTCTATGATATAAAGTTATGTTTTTCACGTATTTATCTTTGTTTTGTAGGTGTGCGACAAATGTCCTAAGACATTTACCAGGAAGGATGCACTAGCCCGTCACATGAAGGACCACATCTCTTCAGGCTATGTAAGTTATTAATCTATTAGTGCACATTAAATCTATTTTTTCTTAAAATTTATTAGAATAAAGTTATATTTTTCATGTATTTATCTAAATCATTGTTTTTATAGGTGTGTCCCAAATGCCCTCGAACCTTTGCTAGCAGAGATGCATTCAACTGCCATCTAGCCGTCCATGACAAACCGGTAAGTTTGATATTTAGCTGTATAAAAAGAAACTGTATTAAAAAAAATGTATATGGCTAATTCTTTTCTTGTATTTTTTAGGTCACTGCACCAGTCAGGCGACCCCAACCCCCTGCCTCTGTCTCCGGTACCAAGCGCCGGAGGGCGGAGAAAGTGAGTGATGTTTTCACCACCCGGACCATCTACCCCACCCAAGAAGTTGCCGAGGACCTGCTTCTCTTCCAAGAAGAGGCCAGACCCCAGATCGTCAAATGCCATTTCAGCCGCTCCACTCCTGAAGGTGGCAAGGAGTTTGCCACTCCTTTCTTCAGGAGTAAGGTCATCACCCAACTGGATCTGGCGGAAGCTCAGCATCACATCGACGAAGCTTACGCTAAAATGCTGGCCTCGTTCGATGAGTTTTTGGCCAGTGGGAGCGGTTGGGTGTTGGACTACGCCATCCAACTCGACATCCAGAAGGCCGTGTACCAGCCCCTCGCTGGTGGGAGTAGCTATATCCCCCTTCCAGACAAGCTCGCCAGCAAGAAAGCCCTCCTCAATGTCCAGAATGAGGACGAGAAGTGTTTTCTGTATTCAGTCCTCGTAGCTCTTCACCCCGTCGACAGAGTGAATCATGCCAACAGAGTCTCCCACTACCAACCCTATGAAGCGGTGATCTGCATGGACGGCCTCCAGTATCCAGTGGCCCCTCCAAAGTGTCTACCGTGGAGAGGTTGAACCCCAACCTCCGAATCAACGTCTTCGGTTACGAGGACGAGGAGGTGTTCCCTCTCCACATCTCCAAGAAAACCCAGGAGGTGGTCGATGGAGACAAATAGCACTACTGCCTCATCCGGGACTTTAGTCGCTTGATGGCCCACGCGACAGCCCATGACGGAGCCACCCACTATTGTTACTACTGTCTCCATCGGTTCACCACAGCTCAACTACTGGAGAACCACCGTCCCTACTGTGGAGAGCATTCCCCGCAAGATGCCCCAGGGTGAAGACACCATCCTCAAGTTTAATCAGCAGAAGTGTGAGCAGCGGGTGCCGTTCATCATCTATGCAGACTTCGAGACACTGGTCGAGAAGTTGGATTCCAGTGACGGCTCCACCACCAAGACTGCATCTCACAAGCCCTGTGGCTACTCCTACATCATCATTGGCCCTGATGGCAAGCCCCACAAGGAACCAGTAGTCCACAGAGGCGATGGAGGTGTAGTGGCCCACTTCTTGGCCAGTGTCATAGCTGAGAAGGACGAGCTAGATATAAAGCTCAAAGAAGTCGTGCCTATGAAGATTACACCATTCGACGAGATGATTATCAGGAACGCCACCCGCTGCGGAATATGCAAGAAGGTGTTGGGGAGTGATAGAGTCAGGGATCAAGACCATCTGACAGGTCAATTTCGTCAGATGGTCCACAACAAGTGTAACCTAGATTTCAGGTTGCGGAAGATGATACCTTGTGTCTTCCACAACCTGAAAAACTACGTATATAACTAAACTCATATCTCGCCGAAACTACGACTCATATCTCGCCGGTTTTTATTGAGTAGGAGATAATGGGCATTCAATGTAATATCACGCATTTCTTTTCCCTTATAGAAAAAAATTTGAGTTACAAATATAACACTCAAGTTCCAATGATGACTCCCCTTCGTAAAAAGATCACTGAGTCGTTTATCGTTAAAAGAATGCATCAGATCATCTATGATAAAAAGGGTACTCTTTCCCAAATAGTCTTTAAAGTCTGTAGGTAAACCTTCTACGAACGTGACGTCTTCAATTTCATCGTATAAGGGTTGATGAATGCCGTAAAATTATACAATTTTATCGGGTACTCCTGAAAACATGTTTTCTTTATGGTTGAGTAATTCTCGTATGAAATATGTCTTACCACTTCCCGTAGGACCGGCGGATACTAAAGTAAAAGGCGTCTGAAGCTTTGGGAATTCCATGTTGAAATGACACATGACACAAAAATGTAAGTCTTTAAATACTTTTATTGATAAAACGATACTACAACTTTAAAGCGCTTGGTTACAAAGTGGTGCACTTTTCTATCATTACAGAGTTGATTAGATACAAAAGATAATAAAATATCATTCAAAGAATAATCATGACATTTAGCATACAGACAATAGATACAATATTGACCACAAACAGAAGTAACATTAGATTGTAATCTCATAGGATTAAATTCAAGATGTTGATAATATTCCACATATTTAGATATTCCACCTTCAAAGTACATAGGCGAGTTCCCATAAGAGTCAAAGAAACATATAGATGATGGGGAATTTATGTAAAAAGCCACCCAATGGCTACCTTCTTCTGACGACCTGTCACTGATGGCAACAAAACAGGCAGGATAGTGAGGGATACTTGTTGGTAATTGATCGCTTGGGAAAACACCCAGAAAGGAATGCTTTGTTTTCTCATGATAGGAGAGAATAGTTGTAATTTGTCGGGTATCCATTAATTAGGGAAGTCACACAAGACGTGGCGAGACTTTGATATTTCTATGACGTTCTGAAACTCTGCATAAATCAACACAGATAAGGTTTGTTTAATTTCTTCCGAGAACTTGATTTCCACACATAAATTTCCTTGATGCTGTAGATTTAAATGATCTCCGTTACACATGTCGGGGGTTAAATCAAATGAATATAATACATATCCCTTGGCATATTCTTCTTGCGATAAATAAATTCCTTTATCATTATTGAATCCTGAGAATAAACTATAGTAAGCTCGTGTGTAATTGTTAGAATTAAAATCCAACTCTAATGGTTTAGCTGGAACCGGTTGCCCATCTACGTAAATTCCTACAGTATTTGCATAATGATGTTTAAACAGAAAAGGGTTCTTTGAATAATCTCCATTCATGGCAACATTTTCGATACAGGTTATTATAACTCTTTTAGGCATGAGTCCAAGAAATACATTGTCTTGTAAAAAGGAATAACTCCCTTTAGAAATACTATAGGTTTTACAAATGACACGATCTATGAGATACTTGCAAGATGTTTTTTCCAACGCTTTTGCATGTGCAATAGATACTGCAGGATTAACCTTCACTTTTCTAATAAACATGGAAACATGTTCCAAGACTACTTTAAAGCCTGCTACAGCGGTAGTAGGTGAGACGAGACAGAATTCTGGTTTACTACGTATCATTTTGACTTTTATATCAACCAAGTTAATCAATAATCGATTCTGCTGAAACATGTCACAATGAAGTTGGCCAATTAAATCCATAGTTTGACTATTTTTAATAAGTTGGCTTCGCTTGATGTTGCCGCTTTGTCTTGGGAATCAATATTTTCAGGTTGAGTGTCTTTGAAGAATCCTTCACAGGTAAGTAGACTTTTCTTTGCATCTTCTCCATAATTAAGTAAAGTTTCAATGTAGGCTCTGTAGGGATAGGTGTTGGTGGCTGATGAAATATTCCTTTCGTTTAAGCTAATATCCACTTGACTGAATAGAGAATGTAGAAATAGGTTTACTGAGGCAACAGAATCAGTGTCTGTTAATACACTTCCATCTGCTTTGAGGACTTTAACTTTAACGTGTAGATAAGATGCAGACGAGATCTACATATTCCTCTCCACTTCCAGAAATGTTGAATTCAATCGGTCCACCATCTTTAACGGTTGAAAGGGGAAAAAATTCAGAGAATTGACCCTTTTCGATAACAGTCTGAGTGGGCGGTACTGTAAACTAGTTCCGGTCTAGTTCCGACTTCACACAGGGCGGCGAATCTTTATAGATGAGGGAAGCCATTAGGAGAAAATATCTGGAGTTGTGCACTTCTTCTTGACTAAACGTGAACTGACTGACTTCTTACTACGTTTGCGCTTTTTATTACGTATTCCATTACCAATCATATTCTTGACTTTAGTAGCGGCTTTATCTGTCAACACTTTACCAGCTTCCTTAAAACGACGTTTAGCTGCCCCTTTCAAATCTTGGCCTTGAGAAATGTCATTCATCAAATTAACCCCACTATGAAAAAGTTGTTTTCCAATTGCTTTAACACCTGATTTGAGCAAGGGTGCGGCCGATCGGAAAAATGATCTAAATAGTCCTCCTAATCCATAACCTCTCTGATAGGGACTTCCTTGATAATAGCTTAGGATTTTTGACAGCATTGATAAGGAACATACATTATGATAGAGATCTCTGACGAAAGTGTAACATCACGTATGAGCGTCCGCGTTCAAATGGCGTTAAACAACCCATGTGTGTCCTTATAACGATTTCTAAAGTATCTATCATTTTACGATTCACATGTAAATAATGAGGTCTGTCGTATTGTTCACTCACCGTCTCACCATCTTGACCTTTCACTCTCACTACTCTCAGTAAAGGTGCTAAAACGTCACCTACCAGTTGCGGTTCTACAATATCTGTATAAACCATGAACACATGATAATGTGCTGTGGGATCTGCTACCATTGGACTTATAACTGTAGTTTCAATGTTTAGATCCGGTGAAGTAATTATCGGAGAGGTTAGGGATCGATCCAATTATTATTCGCAGAGTAGCAGCAAACATCTTTTTATTATAAGTTGAAGAGCATTAGACAAAATACGACACATATACAATCACGCCATTTTTATAACAAGAACATTCTTAGAGTTACAACACATACAACACAGAGGGCGCTACCGTCACGCAGGACGGGCTTATTTAATGAAAGGTAGAAGGGGTGAGATTGACTTACACCAATACTCCCCCGCAATGTCAACCGTTACCTTTTTCAAAATAGTCCTTTACATCACCCATACCTAACAGACTTAGGCATTTATAATGCTTGGCGGCGGGCAATGGTTTAGTCAACACGTCTGCTGCCATTTCCTCGGTGGGTATGTGACAGACCTCAATTTCTCCATTTTTCAGAGCGTCTCTTACGAAGTGGTGGCGTATGTCTATATGTTTCGTTCGCTTATGAAAAACTGGGTTTTCTGCAAGTTTGACTGCGCCCATGTTGTCAACCAACATTTGAACCCTATCAACATTTTCGGGGAAAAATTCATTGAGTAACCTTTTAAGGTATATCGCCTCTTTTGTACCGTCCGATAGAGCCATATATTCACTCTCTGTTGAGGAGAGTGCTACGGTAGTTTGTTTGCGACTCTCGTACGAAATTACACTACTACCTAGAATGAAACAGGTTCCTGTATAAGAGCGTCTCGAGATTTCGCAATTTCCAAAATCAGCATCGGTATACCCATACAAAGGGTCATTTGAATTTTTAAATATTAAGCCAAAATGTATTGTATTTTTCAAATAGCGTAAAACGCGCTTTGCTGCCGAAAAATGTTTTTCATTAAAACAAGTTAAGAATTGACCTAGCTTACTCACAGCATTCGCTATGTCAGGTCGAGTTGAAACTGCCAAATACATTAGACCTCCAACCAATTCACTGTATGGTAACTTATTTTCACAATTTTCCGCCTTTTCTAATTTAACGCTTAAGTCCATTGGTGTATTAACAGTTTTCGCGTCCATCATATTAAATCTTTTTAACAACTCATTTATGTAGCTAGATTGACTCATAGTAATTACACCTTTCTTTTGTTGAAAGTTAATCCCTAAACAATAGTTAGCTAGACCTGAATACTTTGAATTTACACACCTATTCAAATGATTTTTAAATCTATTAAGCATAGAGGGATTTTCAGATATGAGGAGAATGTCATCTACATAAATACAAATGACAGATAATCCTTCATCATCTCTAATGTAATATACACATGGGTCACTCTGCGATTGTTTAGCACCAAAATCAGTCAATATGTCATTTATTTTTACGTTCCAACACCTCCTTGCTTGTTTCAAACCATATAGAGACCTTTTTAATTTGCATATAACATTCTCATTGTCAATAACAGATAACATCTCTTTAGCTTTTTGGCATAACACTTTGTCACATTCATTTTCAATTAAGTATCTTAAACCAACATCAAAATACTTAGGTAATTTCATGTACACATCTTCATCCAAAGTACCATTTAAGTATGCACTAGTAATATCAAATTGATGTATATCTAAATTTAACAATGAAGCAATTGAACAAAGTAATCTAATTGATGACATTCGTGCAACAGGACTATATGTTTGATTTTGAAAATAATTAACATTTTCAACTTGAGAGAATCCCTGTGCAATTAATCTGGCTTTCCTTTTGGAATCCCCATTTTCATTTAATTTATTTTTAAGAACAAAGCGGCTACCAACGATTTCGGTGTCTGACTCGTAATTATCCATATTTTCCAATAAGTCAAAGGTATCATTTTTCAAGATTGATTTAACTTCGGTAGCAATTGCTGCTATCCACGATTCGGATTCTACAGAGTCCAGAGCCCTTTTAATGGGAATTTCATCGACAGCCAGATTACTGCTTTCAGGATCTGTCATATTATATATTTTCTTTGGTCTTCCCGCTGTACCATCTCTTAATATTCTTGGCCTCCCTCGAGCGCGTTTCGAAAGAGCCGTTTCGGTTTCATTTTCCGGTAATAAATCTAAATCGTCATCGATGCTTTCCTCCCCGTGCTCACTATCTTTTTCTTCGTTTTCAATAACGCGCGACCTTGAATCGGCTTCTTTATTCGGGTCTGTTTTGTCAGCTGATTCTAGGCTTTTGGGGAAAAAATAAAAGTAGTCTGACGGATGTTCATTTTGATCGCTTTTGAATTCGCTATCAGCTGTTTGCTTACGTTCATCGAATTTAACGGACCTAGTGATTTCGACGCGTTTTTCATGTGTTAACCAGATTCTAAAGGCCTTCGTGTTTTCACTATATCCAATTAATTTTCCCTCTTTTGCACGCGGTTCATATTTCTTCCTATTTTTATTGTTATTCCATACAAAAGCCTTACAGCCAAACGTTTTAAGGTAGGATAAATTCGGTGGTTTGCCGAAAAAGAGCGTATAGGGGTTTTCTCCGTTTAGCGTCCTTTGAAGGTAGTCGGTTTTCTAACGTAACAAGCGTTGTTACTGCTTCTCCCCCAAAAAGTTGGTGGGAGTTCAGACTCAATTAAATAACAACGGATAAATTTCCTAGCCGTAAATTAAGCGTCTCACAAATCAAATTTTTTGCTGTGGAGTATTTTTAACAGTTAATCTATGTTGAATTCCACAATCTTTTAAGAATTTAGAAAATTCATTACTCGTATACTCTCCCCCATTATCTGTCTGCAGAATTTTTATTTTACAACCCGATTGGTTCTCCAAGAAACTTTTCACCTCTTTAAATGCATTAAATGCTTCTGATTTATGCTTTAAGAGTTTTACAACTGCATACCTACTATAGTCGTCTACGAAGGTGATAAAATATACGTTCTTACCAAGGGACTCCACATCAAATGGTCCGACGACATCAGAATGTATTTTATAACATTTAATAGTGGACCTCTCACTTTTATGTGGAAAGGGGGCTGCGGTGAGTTTTCCCTTCACACAGGTTTCACACAAGTAATCCGGCATTTGGTTTTTGTCCTTCACATCGATTCCTAGAATGTTTTTTATTCTTTATCGCGTTTTCCAGGTACTTGAAGTTGAGGTGGCCGAGGCGTTCGTGCCATCGGATTATATCCGCCTTCCTTTTGGTATCCAGGAGTCACTTGCAAGGGCCGATGAGGGGGTGTCCAATCCTTTCAAGGTGTAGAGGTTACCTCTTCTTTCTCCTTCCAACGTCTGTCCGGTGGGGTGTACGATGCTCGCTCCGTCTCGGGTAAAGGTGACGGTGAAGCCTTTGTCGCAGATTTTGGAGATAGAGAGGAGGTTGTTTCTCAATCCTGGGCAGTAGAGTGTCTCGCTGACTTCAATTTCTGCTTTTTCTCCATCAATCAGGGTAGCAACTTTTGCGGTACCAATTCCATTTATTTGGGTGGTGGACTGGTCTGCCATCATCAGATTATTTTCTATAGTAGGAGAAATCGAATCAAAAATCTTTCCATCTGGGCTTAAGTGTGATGAACTGCCTGAGTCTAGTATCCACTGTTTTTGGTCGTTAGAGTCCATCCGGTTTGTGGAGTAAGTCACCTCTGTATTGAGTGAGACGTGTTTATTTTTCACTCCGGAACTATAGCAGTCCGCGGCTTTGTGTCCTGGTTTGGAGCACTTGTAACAGATTATTTTAGCTGTTTCTCTTCCATTTTGGTGTTGCTGCTGTTGTGGCCACTTCTTTTTCTTGAAGGGTTTCTTGTTGCCGTTGTTCCACTTTGGCTTGTCTGCGGTCGTCTCATCATGATGGGGATTTTTATTATTCGAAAAATATGCCTGTTCAGGGGTTGGCATATTATCCTTCGAATTTCTAGCTTGGAATTCTTCCAGCAGCTTTACTTTTAGATCATCTGGCGACGGTAGTTTGTCCCTAGTTTCGATGACGATGCGAAAATTTTCATAGTTCGCGGGGACACTGTACAGCATTAAAATGGCCAATAAATCATCTGCAATCTTGACGTCGAGTGCGTTCAGCTTATCCACAGTATCGGTAAAACTATTTAAGTGTTCTGCCATATTTTCACTGTTTCGTCATTCTTCGAACAAAAGTTGCTTCAACAGCGATGCCTTTTTGGCGGGACCTTTTGATTCGTAAATCGACTCTAATTTTGTCCACACGTCGTTTGAAGTTTCACAATTTTTTATATGGCATAGTTCACTTGGACTCATGGCTAGGATGATGTCAGATTTGGCTTTAGCGTCAGTAGTTGTCCATTTTTCCCGATCAGCAGCTACTTCTGGTTTTACGTTTGTTCCGTTGACAAAAATCCAGTGATCATTCTTGATCAGTACTGCTTCTATTTGGATCCTCCAAGTAGAATAGTTCGATTTATTGAGCTTTTCTATGCTGTTGACTTGGGCCATAGTCGTATAAGTCCAGAGGTAAGAGCGAATGAAAGAAAGTTCTCGTGCTGGCAATGGCTGCTAAGACGACGGTTAGCTTTCTAAGCCTAACCTCGCTACTCTTCCAAAAGTCCAGAGTTTTCGCGGCGGGGTCGTGCCTGGTCCCATAACCTATCGGAGAGGTTAGGGATCGATCCAATTATTATTCGCAGAGTAGCAGCAAACATCTTTTTATTATAAGTTGAAGAGCATTAGACAAAATACGACACATATACAATCACGCCATTTTTATAACAAGAACATTCTTAGAGTTACAAGTTCCTGCCCTTGGCCGAGTCCATGGAGCTGCCGTCGGATGCCCAATACCCGTCGGCAGGGACTGTAACCCCGGATGCCCATTCCCGGAGGGAAGCTCGGAAGCCCGGTCCCAGGAGGGAAGCACGGATGTCCCGACGGCTAAGAAGGTCAAGCCAAATCCGGATGCCCAATTCCCGGAGGCGGTTGACACAAAGACCCCTGATGCCCAATTCCAGGCGGCACGCAGACCTGACCCGATTCTTTTCCTCGAGGAGATATCGAGATGCCAATCTGCCTCCGCGTTTCCGCGATGCAGTGGAGGTGATATAGGCTGCAAACCTTATCACAAGTTCGTAAAGGTTTATCCACGAACCCTCGATGAGGGAATTTAAGATCCTGGCCATACTTGCCGATGCTAAGGCAGGATTCTTTCGCCACTCGCATCGCAAACCCCCATCCTCAAAACGGTTGTCAAAGGCTTGCCCCGCGACACCGATCCAGCAACCATCACTGCCGGCTTGCCGGAGGGTACATCACAGATAGAGTAGCCCAGATGACAAGGGCACGTACCAAAGCCCCTCTACCGATGTTTCAAGTCCTGTTGTCCGGACTGGAAAATTTAGAGAGATTTTCAAACAATGCAGCCTCCTGGGTAAGAAGGTTACCTTCGAACCATACAGGAAGGTACCTCGCATCCCACAGTGCTACAACTGCCAGAACACACGGGCACTTTAGTAGCCAATGCCACATGGGTGCCAGATGTCGGTTACTGCGGCCTCGGCCCACGACTCCCGTTACAACACATACAACACAGAGGGCGCTACCGTCACGCAGGACGGGCTTATTTAATGAAAGGTAGAAGGGGTGAGATTGACTTACACCAATAGTAATTTCCATAGGTTCGAAACCAAGTATTTGAGCAAGACCATCGTGTAGAATCACTTTAGCCATATTTTTACATTGATTTTATCTCGTTTAGTTACTTCGTTGAAATTTATAATGATTTTATCTTTATGTTCCACATACATAGCCTTTTAAAATATCCGGAACTGTCTCGTAACATCCTGGCGGAATGCGCCTTCGTGCTGTAATATCTCCATCTACTTCAAACCCAAACAGGTCATTCTGGTCGTTAATGTTATACCATGTGTACGGGTAAACAAATTCTACCATTCCAACTTCCCATTCTCCTTTTAATTCAATAGGAATAGGTCAGCGAGTAATAAAATGTGAAATTTTATTCTCGGGGGAATAGGCCATGGAACTGCCTGACACTAATGTAATGTAGAAACTCATGATGCTGAATGAGTCTTTTCATCTATAACATTGATATTTATAGTGATAATAAGTTTGAGACGGGGATCCACTGATTAAACTTGTTGGGGTATCCTCGGTACTTTACAAAATATTTAGTTTTCTTTTCTCTTGTACGCTTCTTTAACACTTTTTCAATTTTATATTCATCTTTCATTAACACTTTTTGCATTTCTTGAGGGTAAAACGTTCCTTCTATGGACTCACCTAATAGATCTTTAATTCTATAGACTGCTGGCTTACGTTTCACACACTCTGTTACTACAAACAATTCTTCAGTCCAATTCGTTTCATAACCTTTTTCAAAAGTTAACTTTTTCCTAGATATACTCTATACTCTTGTCTATACTCTTGTCATCTATATAATGTAAACCATACATCTTGTTCGTCAAAATCAAAAAAAAAGCGCGCGGATTCTGGTAAAAAAGATGTCTGGAGCCGATCTTTTTCTTTTTTTTTCAGTTTTTTTTATGAGTTGCTTTAATATGGTGTATTCACAAATCGGTAATAACTGTCATACTCTCAACTCTCATCGGTAATAGCTCACACGATATTGCGCAATTCTACAGGAAATGAATTATTTCTTTGTTAATAAAGTGTGGTGGGGTGGAGCCTTTATGTCGACGATTTTACTCTCTAAAATCAAAGATATTCTACTCGCACGTGCTATCTAAAGTACATTATTATGCTAATAAAATAAGTGTTAGCAGGAGGTTTTCGCGCTTTTTTTATCTGGAAAACATTGTACGATCATGTTTCATTAGAGGAGGATGTCAAAAGATAAAGATATTGGTTTCTATCTACAATCAATAAGTAAGTTATAATTTATAACATTTACTGACAATCGCCTCAATGATATTAAAATTTTGTGTGAAGTTGCTGAACTTACAATATTTATAAAGGGGGTATTTTAACGACTGGCGCGGAGTGAATAAATATTGAGAGAGATGTATGAGATAGATGATAAATTTAATTTCTATAATTCCAGCCTCCATTCCGGTTGATAAAATGAGAACTTTATTGATAATTTAATTATAATTTGTATATTTAGATAGCGATACTTTTCTATAATATAACCTTCAAGGTCTCAGGTTCGGGTACGGGCATCGCCAAAATAACCGCGACCTATAAACGGCCCGTGCAGCCAAAAATGTCCGGCGAATAATACCCCGTGTAGAGGGAGTGCACGTGAAATATGCTTCAAAGTCCCGGCGTTCCGTACGATGTCGCACTTAACGAACGGTTACGTTGGGTGCCTATTCATATGTCGACTCAACATCCGACTGTGTTTTTTTTAATTACGACTCCCGTCGCCAATAACCCTCGCGTAGCTTTAGTGCGACGATATTTCAAACTAAACTATAATAACCTTCACTGTATAATGTTTATATTATATATATATATATATATATATATATATATAATATAATATTATATATATATTAATATATATATATATAATATTATATATAAAATATATAAATATAATATATATATATATAATATATATATATATATATATATATATATATATATATATATATATATATATTATAATATATATATATAAAATATATATATATATATATATATATATATATATATATATTTTATATATATATTATATATATTACTATATATAACATTATATATATTATATATAATCACATAAAACTACTCTATTGCAATAATGAAATTAAAACAACTCCTACGTCACATAAACCTACCTAAAACAACTCAACTCGGGTTATAAGACTATACGTCACATAAAACTACCCTATAATCTACGTCATATAAACCTACCTAAAACAACTCAACTCCGCTTCCGCTACGTCATATCCGGTTACGTCACTTCCGGTAACGTGCGCTGACGTCATATCCGATTACGTCATATCCAGTGACTCATATCCGGTGACTCATTTCCGGTGACGTCATGCGGTGGTGGTGACCACTGGCGCAGAACTGTCATTTCTTACCTACTGAGGAGATTATAATATCCTGATGGAGTAGAGAAGTGGAGGGATTTATTGGTATAAAATAAATGTTTACATAAAAAAAACCCTACTAATTAGGGTTATTAAGGGTACACCCGTGCAACGCCGGGTTTATAAAGCTAGTTGTAGAATAAAAAGTTATCGACGAACTAAAATGCACATCCTTTCTGTTTCTTATATATCAAGAGAAAATCTTCTAGTACGGACATAAATAATAAAAGATAGATATCTGATGTTGTATACTTACAAAAAAAAATTGAAAATAAGAAGGTTCGAACGGAAGTTTAAAGAAAAGTATGCAATCGAACTTGCAAAATAAAAAATATAATTTGAAAAAAATAATAATAAAGACCCACTCAATCTCACGTGGCTACCAATAGACCTGCTAGGTTAAATCTGCACCGTTAAGTGCCAGCTCGGGTGTTGACCTCATTCTATAGCAAGGTTCAAAATCACGCGGCGTAACTGTGATAAATCTGTGTACAGAGGCTAGAAACAGGCAGCTTGAAATATATAAAATCAACATTGAAATGACAAAAAGTATTACGTTGAAGCTCACACTAACAGTTCACAACTATTTTTTTTATGTATGTATATGTGTGTGTGTGTATGTATGTATGCATTTATTTAAATTTATTCACAGTATCTTAGGAGACACTATTACTTGAAAAAAATCTCCTACATTGCCACCTTTTCTACAATAATTTGTTTTTTATCAATAAAAATACTGCATCGTTTTGTTCCAAATCCTTTTTCTATTTGTATAAATTTAAAATATATTAATAACTAGCTTTCTAAACCAGGCGTCGCACGGGTTAACCTTTAATAGCGGTGATTTGTTTTTGACACAGCTGTAATAAAATACGTTAATAAAATTCATTGGCGACTTTTGGCAATATTTAAAATTTAACAACCCAAATGTGGTAATCATTCTACAATCAATAAATGAAATAAAATAATGATAGAAAAATAACAATCCTACAAATTAAAACATCTTGATATTTCGTGTTTATACTTAATTTTTGCTCGCGCTAAAGTTTCTTTCAAATTGAAATTAAAAGTAGAATTCGAAGTTGTGTGAATTTTTTAACGGCTCTTACTGGATTTCATGTTTATCTACGGATGACGTCAAGCCCCTGTCAAGCCCCCCGGACCATGTGTTTTCAAGCCCCAGTTTCGGCCTCTCACTCTCAGGTAGATGACGTATTTTTGTAAATAATTATATTAATTAAAAAATCGTAATCAAATATGAAAAAACTAAGCCTCAGGTGCACACGTAGGTATTATAGGGAATCTATATTAAAAATTTCGAATTTTTTCGAGCAGTATAAGTAGGTCTTTTACGATCCGAAGACAAACACACAGACTCTTTCTTTTATTATTATAGATAGTGTTTGAAGCCTTTAAATCTTCAGTAATTCATGTGTGTGCCTGTGCATGTAGTTTTATTTTATTATTATTATTATTTTAGATAAGATAAACCAAAACAAAGCTCCAATGAAAACATCGAGCAATACCAAATCGAAGAAGAAGCCCTTCGTTTTCTCAATTTTTCTAAAGCAGTAGCAGACGCAAATCATAAATACCAGGAATAAAATACTCCGCATTCCACTTATTTCGGACTAGGAACACTATTTGAGGAATATGCTGTAACTCAAACATGGCTAGACAATGCTATAAGAAATGTTCATTTGCATATCCAAAATATTTTTTACACTGGTGAAATTGATATTTTTATTGTTCTGAAGGTGTGAATGAAAAATATGCTGGGGTTTTTTTTTCACCTATTTTGCCCCACCTGCCCCTACTAAATTTGAAATAAGGATAAGTTATTTGTAATTATCTGCTACAGCTACACATAAATACTATTTTTTTTTAAAGGAAATTAAATTTTCATTGAAAATTTGAATTTAATTCTTATTCAGTGAAAACAAGTTTACACTTAGCCAATTGCTACTATCAATAGTTGTATGTAAATTTATGAATATTTATTTTTGTCTCTGGGTTACTGATCCACTGATCCTACACTGATTTAAAATTAACGAGTTTGAAGTTGAATTAAAATTGCCATGTGATTCTAAAAGAAATGTTGTTTCCAAATCAACCCTTAGTTGTTTTGTTCAATGACAAATTTTTTTTATATTTTTATAGGAAAAATACCATGCATATTGCATATTTATATTTACTACTAGCAAATTGATACCCGTTCTTCGCACGGACAGAGCCTGATTTCTAGCAGGGCAGACGGGGCACGTGCAAAGGGCCCCCACTTCAAGAGGGCCCCCGAATTTTCTTAAAAGAATAATATTGGGGGAAAACAGTTGCCACAAAGAAATAAATAATGATAAACATAAAACAATTGAGCCAAGTACTATTAATTTTTTATACGCAAGCCACTTTTTTTATTCCTTGTTAATTTATAAATTAACTGCCTCAGCCATGTGATCAAGTGAATAAAAATTATGTATGTAGATAAAATGATTTGACAGGATACAATAGGTATCTGATGTCATATCTTATGTATGTATTAAAAAAAAATTATGTAAAAAAGCAATGCTTACATGCGTACTTAATATAATAAAGGTTATTTATTCGTACAATTTTAAAATGAAAAAAAAATCATTTTCATGGACTGATCAATGTATGTTGCGGGGCCCCCAAACTGGCTTGTGCCCAGGGCCCCAAAAGTTGTAAGTCGGGCCCTGCGCACGGATTAAAAAAATATCAAATCGTTCCAAATATGTGTACCATAACCTGTTATAGGATCATAAACTTATAGTATTGTTCCCGCTCGTTATTAAGTATAAAATCCCGTTTCATTGCCTTAAAATTCCAAAATGAAAAATACGCTATAAAATGCTCACATAAATGTCATCACAATTCCCTCATAAATACATAAAACCTTTTAGCTCATTTGGCGCGTTTGGGGAAAAAATTTGGCGAGAAAATAGATATAGCTACAAACATACTCGTTATACAGCTCTAACACAATGACCTTCGAACAACCGACCAGCTTATAAATTATTTATAAAAGAAATTGCCCATTTGGCGAGTTTAAGTTAATAATCAGGCGAGTTTGGCAACGTATTTGGCGAAAAAATAAAGACATAAAACACTAATATGCAGCTCTAGCGCGATGGCATTTATTAACCATCATAGTTCAGTAATAGCTTAACTATACATTTATTGCTTAAATATGCATACATGCAGTCAACGGAAAAATCAATGAAAAAATAATCAAATAAACCCACAATAAAATCCGGGAATGGAGACTGGCGGAATTACGTCACTTGAAACATGTCAATTATTTTTTCAAATAATGAATTTAGTTTCTGAAGGTAATGGCAAAAGAATAAATAAACATTTTCAATTTTTTCGTTATAAGTTTTATTTAATTTTTTCAGCAGATGACATCAGGAAAGGAAAAAAATGATCGGATTTGAGCAGCCGTGTCTCGCTCCAATGGCTACGGTTCTGAAAAAGTGCGGCCATTTTTTTTCCCCTCCAGTGCATGCGCAGTAAAGAAAAATGACGTCATTTGGCGGTTTTTATAAACTTGGCCGCCAAAGTAAAATATTTTTAATTTAAATTTAATTTTCGAACTAAATTTTACTGGAAGTACAGCTGTCTAGTATCAACACACAACAACTTGTGCAATCAATACTGATGATGAGGGTTGATGACCATGCGAAGAAATCAATCGTCGAATGTATATTAATTTTCGTTTCAACATTTATTATCGTTTGCTAATAAAAATCAAATCAAGAGTTTTAATTTTACACTTCCACTAAAAGAAAGACTTGGGAATAGCATTCATCATGTGCAGAAGGGAAGTTAAACATTCTTTATTGCTATATCATTTACGATTAAATAATTAATTATGAACTTTTCGAATAATTGTGTTCTTTTTAAAAAGTTTCATTCTATCAGACAAAATTTTTCCGAAATGATCAAATTTCAAAACTTGTTTTTGTGAAAATCACTTATTTCCTTTCATAGAACAAAAGAAGATGCACAACGTTTATATTTTCTTATGTTTAAATCTCTTATAGACTGCTCGAAAGTATTTTAATTAATTGGATTATTTTTAATTTCTTTAGTAAATCTAATTTGTGTTTTATCATAGGAACAGAAAAGTGAAAAATAAGCAATTCTTGCGTTCTGTGTCGGCGGACTTCACGGACAAATAAAACGTTATTTAAGAATTTATTATATACTAGCAAATTTATACCCGTTCTTCGCACGGATTAAAAAATATCAAATCGTTCCAAATATGTTTACCATATAACCTGTTATAGGATCATAAACTTATGTTATTGTTCCCGCTCGTTATAAAGTATAAAATCCCGTTTCATTGCCTTAAAATTCCAAAATGAAAAATAAGCTATAAAATGCCCTCATAAATGTCATCACAATTCCCTCATAAATACATAAAACCTTTTAGCTCATTTGGCGCGTTTTGGGAAATAATTTGGCGAGAAAATAGATATAGCTACAAACACACCCATTATACAGCTCTAACACAATGACCTTCGAACATCCGACCAGCTTATAAATTATTTATAAAAGAAATTGCCTATTTGGCGAATTTTAGTTAATAAGTTGGCGAGATTGGCAACGTATTTGGCGAAAAAATAAAGACATAAAACACTATTAGCTCTAGTGTGATGGCCTTTATTAACCATCATAGTTCAGTAATAGCTTAACTGTACATTTATTGCTCAAATATGCATACATGCAGTCAACAGAAAAATTAATGAAAAAATCATTAAATAAACCCACAATAAAATCCGGGAATGAAGACTGGCGGAATTACGTCACTTGAAACATGTCAATTATTTTTCAAATAATGAATTTAGTTTCTGAAAGTAATGGCAAAAGAATAAAATAAACATTTTGAATTTGAAATGTTTTTGTTAAAAGTTTTATTTAATTTTTTCAGCCGATGGCATCAGGAAAGAGAAAAAATGATCGGATTTGAGCGAAAGTTGTGTATTTTTTTCAGAAAATTCGAATTTTCTCTAAAAATTGAACAAATATGAAAAATCTAAGCCTCAGGTGCACACGTTGGTATTAAAGGGAATCTATCTTGAAAATTTCGAATTTCTGAAGACAGTATAAGTAGGTCTTTTACGATCCGAAAACAAACACACAGACCAGACACACACACACAGACTCTTTCTTTTATTATTATTGATGAAGAATAATTTTCTTTTTTACGATATTGTAAATAAATTTTATTTAAAATTATTCATTTTATTTTTCAATTGAAACCAAATGTTTCCCTTTCTCCAAACCGTCAATAACAAAATGAATAAATACTAATATAACATAAATGCATTTTCGAAGGAGAATATAAAATTGTAAACCAAATGCATTTTTACTCCGAAAAATTATAATTTAATTTCAAATTGTTTACATTCGTTTACCACACCTTCCTCCAAATAAAATAAATAGAAAAAATAATAGTCGCTAACATAGACAGGCAGTGGCCTCATTTTCCAAAGTATTTTGGTCTATCTAGTAACATTTATAGATCGATGAAATCGTTGGAAGAATTGGAGCCAAGTAAATGCGCCAAATTAGAAAAGAAGCTAAATAGTTTTTCTTTCAACTTTTGGCAACGGTCGCGTTTTCTTAACATTGAGCGAGACACGACTGGATTTGAGCATAGATATCATAACTAAAGTATTAGATTGGCTGATCACGTGACCTTCAATGCTAACGACGGGACGCGCATGGAGGCATTTTAGAAGGGCATAATTGCCAATGTTGCTGCCACTTTAAGGCGAAAAATACTACGAAAAACTACCATTTAATTCTAAAATTACAAAAAAAAATACTAGAAAAATATTTAAAGTCACTAAAAAGATTCCAAAATGCAACTAGTATTTTTTGTAATTTTAGAATTATTCTAAAATACTAATATACTCTTTAAACTTTGTAACTAAAATTTTAACTTAATTTTAGAATTATTCTAAAATAACAAAAAAATATCGTAAAAATACTAGCTGCATTTTGGAATATTTTTAGTGACTTTCAATCCTTTTCTAGTATTTTTTTTGTAATTTTAGAACGAGATGGTATTTTTCGCAGTATTTTTCTCCTTAAAGTGGCAGCAACACTGGCAATTATGCCCTTCTAAAATGCCTCCATTCGCGTCCCGTCGTTAGCATTGGAGATCACGTGATCAGCCAATCTAATAATTAGTTATGATATCTAATGGATTTGAGCCAAAGTGGTGTAGTTTTTTCAGATAATTCGAATTTTATCTAAAAATAGAACATTTTGAAACCTGAAAGTTCAAAAATCATAATCTAAGTATGAACTACGCATTTGTGCCAAGTTACGAGTCAAACAAATGTCTAGTTTATGAATCTATAAGACACACACACATACACACATACAAAACTTTTCATTTTTATTTTTATAGATAGTAACTTCCTCTATTATTTTTACTTGTCTCTAATCGTGAGCATTTAGATATAGATTAACATACAATAACGTAATCTTTTTTAAACAAACTAAATACTTTAAAAATATTATTTAACATTCGGTATGAAATCGTTCATCCTTAATCTTCCCATAACATTATTATTATTATTATATATATATATATATTTTTTTGTAAATCAAAAACATATCTCTTTCACAAACGTTCCATGCCCTTTTGCTTGTATTTATTTATCTGATGGATAATATACTATCACAAAAATTATAACATAGAATTATTTATCGAGATTTGCGAAATTTTCTTAGCTTATTTTTCAATGGCGTCAAAACTGTTGAATATTCAAAATAATGCTTCATCTATTTGGGTATCGCTTTTTAAATATCTTTTGAATGATAAATTCAATTCCGAATTTGAATATATTTCCTCCGAATTGTTTTATCAATTAAGGATCTTATTCTAGAATTATATATATATATATATATACATATATTTATATTTATATATTATTAATATATCAATAGGTAAATATGTATATTTTATAATATAAAATCATAATATAGTAAATATATTATATATTATTATATATATATTATCAATTTATAATATATTCTATATTTTATATATATATATATATATATATTAATATATATATTTATATATATATAATATTATATATATATATATATAATATATATATATTATATATATATATATAATGAATATAAATGTATATAGTACATAATTTAACATATTATTCTATAATGATATAAGTTTAACTATATTCTATATAAATATATAATCTTTAAATATATCTTGGTATTTTATCTGTATATATTCAATAACAAAATATATAATTACATATCCTCAATGTTTTTCTTGGTAATTTAAAAATAAATACACCTTAACGTTTTCTCTTATTCATAAAAATAGACGGCTTTCGTTAATTTGTCTAATTTATAAATTTTTACTGTATATACCTTCGTTTAAATATTGAAATAATAACATTTTATAATTATACATACTTTATACTAAGTGTTGAAGATTAATATATTATAACGCTTATCGCCGAATTCCAAATGGTGCGGTCCGCAACGTCACCAAAATTTAACATTTTGTCCCTATAATGAAAGAGGTTTCCAACTATTTCCCTAATAAATATTAATGCTTTAAATCATATCTTTGTGGTTGTGCTTATCTGGTGAATATATTCAATAACAAAAATTATCAATCTACAATCTCTCAAATTTGGTGCTGCTATCTGGTGGCTAGATTTACAACCAAAAACTGACCTAAAGCCCATTTCACACGGTTTTCCGTAGACTTGGAACTTCCATAGGATAACATGGAGGAACGGTTTCGATGAATTGGTCTGATTTCGATGAATTTTTCAGCTGGAATTTTTTCGTGCAAGCACGAAATAGTTCTACTAAGAGAGACAGGTAGCCAATCAGCATCAAGTATAGCTTTGACGTCATGTTGGAGGAATTGAAATAGCCAAATCGAAAAAAATCTCGATGTTAGTTTGTTTACATTTTGAAGTGTTCAGTTTGTTACTTTTACTAAAAAAAATTGGTTATTACCTAGTACAAGTCGGAACTTTTTTACTAGTTCTGACTTGTAATGCGGTTGATCTTCTATTTCCATTTTTAAATAGATTCTTAAAGTCGGTTAACTTGAGGCTTGAGCATCGCCAGCAACAAGTTTTTTCTTAGAATTTTATAAAATTAAGATGCTGAACATTTAAAACGTAAAAAAGTATAAGAAAAAACTTGCTATAAAATTATTTTGCACAGTATATTAATAAAAAAAATGTTTAAGTAAAAATTTGAAATACAAATTTTCGGAAATTAAAATAGCATATTTTAAAGAACATAGTTTATAGAGCTCGAAACTTAATGGTGATCTTATTATCAAATTAAATGTAAAATATTTTGTTTTCATCGAAAATTAATTCTTTTTATGTATTATAATTTTATTATTTACATTTCATATACAAAATTTCTTTATTTTAAACTTTTTTTCCTAGATCTTTTGCTAAGCGAAGCAAGTAGCAAGACATTGCCTTTTGAACAACTAGATCGGATTTTGCCTGACCAATCTGTGGTCATTTATGTGTTATGTATTGCAACACGTTTAAAATTTATAAGAAACTCACGATGCAATTTTCGAACATAAGAAGTTTATAAACTATAAAATTTTGCGGGTTCTTTTGGTGTTTCTTATTCAAATAAGACGTTTCCACCAATTTCCTGATTAACCCCCCCCCCAAAAAAAAAAAAAAAACTAAATGAACAAAATTTCAAATTATGGCGAAACTAATCGGGTCCTTATTTTAAAATAAAGGAAAGTGATATAAAGGAGAGTCTGTCCATCCAATGGATATTGGATCTTAAAAATTCTTTTTTTGTTAGAAAGGTATGACCTCAGATACCCAACTTTCATACTTTTTGTCCGTCTGTCTGTACGTCCGGACGGACATAAATCTACTATCTGTCGGCGAATTTCCCATTGAATTAGCATTGAAATTCAATTTTGAGTCATTTAAATCACTGTAGGTATTGAAATGCGGTTGATGTCCATCTGTCTGTCTGTTCGTATGTCTGTCTGTCTGTCCGTATCCCTCTTCCAAAATCGGTTCTATCCCTCGGATCTTAAAAATTCTTTTTTTTGTTAGAAAGCTATGACCTCAGATACCCAACTTTCATACTTTTTGTCCGTCTGTCTGTACGTCCGGACGGACATAAATCTACTATCTTTCGGCGAATTTCCCATTGAATTAGCATTGAAATTCAATTTTGAGTCATTTAAATCACTGTTGCCAAATCAACAATGGCATGAGAAACTTTATTTATTTAAACATATTTGAAGCAAAATAATATTTTCATGAATCCGTTTGGAATGACGTCATAAAATGTAGCAGAATTTGATTCTTTGATTATTCATTAATTATCTACCAAGTTAGCGGCAAGGCATACTTTTGCATGCAATTATGCTTAGTTTTAATTTACATTTCTTATTTTTTAATGCAGTTCGGAGTAGTTTCATTACTTTTGTTATTAATAAATATTTAATTATTCTTCGAACTACAAATAAATCGAGCAGACGATAAATAATAACTTAATTTGCGAAAGAATATTAAGGAAAATAATTGATTTTGGCTTTTAGAAGTTTAAATTATAACTGGATGCTGTGTTTCGATTTTTTTTTCTAATGTGTATAAATCTAGTGTAGAAACGGTTGTTGATGATATTTACTGTTAGGAACCTAGTTTTTTCCCGATTAGAACTTCAGTAAATATTTAAGTAACAGGAAAGTAGGCTATTTTAGTTCTTTATGAACTTCTTGTTTTTATTTAATCTCTCGGTTTTTTTTTATTTTTATTATTCGTTCGCAGCAAAACACCACAGTAAAAGAGTTTTATTTTTTTATTTATCCTGAAAAATGTATTCTTATAGATGCGAATAAAATAAACTTTGCACACTCGAATAATGTGACATTCCTTTTTGTTTTTTTAGAAAGTTTTTGAAGATGTTTTAATTATGGAAGTATCAAGATATGGAACATGTTAATTACTTTGCAAATTTAGAAAGTTGCTCTTGTTAAACATTGTTTTATGATTTGTTGTATAGCCAACATATTAAGCGAAATGTTTTTTTTAGCTTCCACACTACGTTTATAACGCAAAAAGTGGAAGGTATTATAATCGTTTAATCCGTCTGTCTGTCACCCACTCTCACAGAACGAACCGCAAGTCGAACAAACGAGTGGGATACATCGTTTTAAAGCAAAAAAATCAGGATAGGTTACATCCCAAATTTCTTTAAAATACATTAATTTGCGAAAGAAGATTAATGAAAATAGTTAATTTTGGCGTTTAAAAGTTTGAATTAGAAATAAATTATAAGCTGAAGGCCCTGTTTGACTGATTTCTTTCTGAGGTGTATAAATAGTGCGTTTTTTGTTGAGCACAAATATTGTGTGGAAGCGGTTTAAGTGACAGATTCTGTAACAAACCTACTTATTAGTTTTATTTTTCGTTGTGAGATGCGTTTTTGCAAGGATCTCCCTACGTGTTACGTTTCACCACTTTTTGTTTACGTAAATGATAGTGTTTTTGTCTTTATGTATCTGTCCTTGGTCTACTCAACTTTAAGGTCACAGAAGCTCTTTAGACGTCATGCAATCCGACCGGTCCGAAATGTAAGCAATTTCAAAGGAAAAGTACGAAACCTATTTGCGCACGGCCAATTATATATACTTATCTGGTTGCGAACAGGTTTCGTTTCTCTCTTTCGGAACAGCCAACAACCTGAAAAAAATTAATTTGGCGAGCGATAGCGAGCAGAGGGCGTAGCCCCCTGCATGCCGCGAAGCGTCCAATGGGAATATTACTTAAAAAAAGTCATACAACTTAAAAATTTTGAGTGAGCCATTAGGTTTTTAAAAAGAACCTAAGAGTAAAAACAGGCAAGGTTAATTCTGCGAAATTAACGGGGGTTGGCGAAAAATTACTGAAAACAGCAATACAATATTTATATATTTTTTAAAAGTAATATAACATAGCGGCCGCGAAGCGGTTCAATGGAATTGCGCAGCAATTCCCGTGGGTTTGCGAGCGATAGCGACCAGAGGAAGAATCCAAGAATGCAAGCTTGCGACCCAATGAGACTGCGCAGAAATATCCAAGGGTGCGAGCTTGCGGCTGAATATAACTATATTACCAAGGATTGACATAATTTTGTCATAGATACAGATCTGGATGGCAAAATATGCATAGGCCTGTTTTCAAAATAAATAAAAGTAAAAAAACATACAATCAAAAAGAAGAAAACATGGAAAACTAGGTATGGCCAAAGTGTGTGTTTTCGAAAATAGGAGACGTTTGTATAGCCCGGAAAGGGGGTGTTTTTTAGACTTCACTGACGTGTATTGTATGAACAGATGGCTACGCCATTTGAGAGCTCATATTTTTTTTATATAAAAACTTTTCATTTGTCATGATGTCAATTTAGAAAATTACAGATCCCCCCGCCCCGTCTTGTCTAAAAGATGAGTTCAGCGGAGGTCAGTGTTTATCATTGAACAATGCAGCAAAGTAAAAATCAAGAACATAATTTTAACGAAATTGCTCAAGTACTTTCTTAGATATTTCAAGTTTTTAAATTCAATTACAAAATGACGTACAAAAAATATTACATAACTTCATAAGAATCAGATTCTTAATATTTTATTTCAGAAAATTATAGCTCATTTGTAAAAGTATTGCTCATTGAGTTTCAAAATTGGATATAGGGACCATTATGCTAGATATTAAAAAAAAGGCCTGTCAACTGTTTAATTTGAACAATTTTAATTTAATAGCATTCAGAAATCTATTATGTTATCACAAAATTAAACAATATAGGGTTTAATGTAATAGTGCATTTTTCTCTCTGCATTCTTGACGAAATTACTATATAAAACTAGGGTCAGGTAGGGTAAAATAGGTCAAAAAACAGCACATTTTGCATTCACACCTTCAGAGCAATAAAAATATCATTTTTACTAGTGTAAAAAATATTTAGGATATGCAAATGAACATTTCTTATAACATTTAAAGTGAAATTTCATAGAATAAACAAATTATTGATATTGATAAATGTGTTTGAAAAAGTGCTGTCAATGGGCAATTCCATAAAAATGTCAACTTCTATAAAATTGTAATTTTTTTGTACTTTTTACAAATTAAGTTTAAAAAATATATTCCAAGTTTTCAAATTATGGTTTAAGAAAGCAGGACGATATAGGACATGTATTCACATTTCTCCCCCAAAAAGATAGATTTGTTGGTTCTGCAAATTCAGCTAGCATTTCAACTAGTTAGAAATCGTTCGATACGTGTTTGAAAAACCTTTCACATGTGAATAAATGCATATAATGTAATATTTAATATTTTATTGGTATTCTAGATAATAAAAAAATATTAAATTTATTACTTTACACCCTTTTAATTTAATATATATGTTTATGAAACTTTTAGTCATTCCGTCACGCAAATGACCGTTAATAACTTAAACCGTGTTACAGGTATAGGTTGCTCTAAATTATAATTTTACACAGCTTACATATCATATTTAAGATATGCATTAGTTTAAAAACTCAAATGTATTGTTAATTTACAAAAGTTTCCATTTTTTAATACCATCAGGATACAGTCGTGGTTACAAAAATGCCATTCCATCACATAAAAAGAAGTTAGTCAAAAATGAAATAATAAAATTAATTTTAAAATTTTTTAACTTTTTTTATTATATTTTCATCATTAACAGTAATATATAAACTGATAAACCAATTTTCCTTTTAAAGTAGCTTCGTAGTAATTGTTTTACTTCAATTCTACGATTCAAAATGTCATTCCGTCACATATGGAATTGCCCTTGACTTATTTTACCATGGGGTGGGGTAAAATAGGTCAGTAGTGGGGTAAAATAAGTCATGCTTTAAAAACAGCTTCGATTACTCAATTTTAAAAATTTCTTTTTTACATAGCTTAGAAAGCAATCAGGTAAGATGATATAAATCTTCATAAGAACTAATACTGTTCCATGAGGGTTAATCCTGGGTCGGGAAGGACTTTAAAAATTTGAGAAGCATCTCCATCCGAAACATCATCTAGTTAAGAGAAAATGAAATAGGAACTTTCTTTTTCTCTTGAAAATATTGCTGTGTATAAGTCTTCTTCAATTTGTGAAAGAATACCAAGAAATAACTTTTTAGTTTTATGCCCAAAAACTCGAGCTGGACCCACTTTCTTATTTGCAGTGGGGGCTGGGGAGCCCAGTCGGTTAGGCATTCGCCTAGCATGCGGAAGGTTCGGGTCCGGGCATCGCCTAAATAACTGCCGACCTATAAACGGCGCGTGCAGCCAAAAATGTCCGACGAATAATACCCCGTGTGGCGGGAGTGCACGTTAAATATCCTTCAAAGTCCTAACGCTGCATACGATGTCGCCCTTACCGGTTGCGTTGGGTGCCTACCCAGGTGTCGGCTCGTCACTTGACTGTGGTTCTAAAATAGGACGCCCGTCGCCAATAGCCCTCGTGTAGCTCTAGTGCGACGATAATTCAAACTAACCTAACCTATTTGCAGTGAATTGAAATTGCCAAAACTATCTTAGCTCAATATAGTTTTTTCACATGTACTGGTTTCATTTCTGCTCTGTTTCCCTACAGACATGTTCGGCATATTTTTTTCCATTCTTAAATTCTTATATGTAGTCTATTTAAAGAAGTTAAAGTAGTTAAAATGTTTCCCATTTCTTGCTGCATAAGTTTTCTCTTTTTTTGTATTCTAACATGGCTTCCTTGAAAGTAATTGCTAGCTTGGAGAAGTGTCTCTACGATTACAGATTTGATGTGCTTTAAAGGAGAACCTATACTTGACTCATCTTGAAGTTGAAGGGTAGCTCAAACAGTCTCACTTGTTGTAATTACTGACGTAGATGACGATGCTGCAACAGCATGGGCGTAACCACCATAGGGCAAGGGGGGCCCTAGAAATTTCGAAGTGGGCCCAGGGCCCGCTTGTCCTATGGGGGCCCCTGTATATATTATATGTGAAAGGGGAATTTTTAAAAAAAAATCCAGTTCATTTGTTCCCAATCGGGCCCAAGGGCCCACTTTGCCTCTAGAGGCCCCCTAATATATATTATATAAAAGGGGCCTACAAATGTTCAAATTGAGGCCCATATGTTCCCTATCGGTCCTTACTTGTCCTCTGGGGCCCAATATATTACACAGGGGCCTACATATTTTTCAAATTGGGCTAATTTGTTACCAATTGGGCCCACTTTCCTCTGAAGCCCCCTATTAATGTTTATTATATATAAAACGGGTTCACATATTTTGTTAAAATTGGGCCCAATATGATCTCAATTGGGCACAGCCTTTGGGGCTCCAGGACCTGATCAAGACTTTTTCTGCAAGTGAAGCCTGTCCTGGATTAGGGGCCCCCCAAAGCATCGTCTCAGTCTAATATATGGACAAGTAATGGGCCAATAGACTTATAATAGGCTACCAACTTGTGTAAAATTAAAGGTTAATTTTACCATACATTCACCAAGACAACGTAATTGTTGTTGTATCAAATTGCTATACCCTTTTAATGCAATACCCTTCTTAATGAATCCAATATGGTAAAGCAATAGGTAGCATTCAGATTTTTTTAAGGGTTAATTTGGGGGCCCCTTCAATTTTAAAGAGGAACCGCCGTCTTGAATTGCCTATTCGGTGATCGGGCCCTATGGGGCCCTTATATATTATATATAAAAGGCAACAATTTGTCTAATCAATTATTATTAATTCCGCAATTATTTCTTTGAACACTAATATACATATAAATAATTGTTTAAACAAATTTCACGCGTATTCAAGATCGTTGAAATGTTACATTTCTTTGAACACTAATATAAATATGAAAGTTGAATGCTTTAATTTTTGAATAATTTTCAGGGGGCCCCAAATTCGCTGTTGGGCAGGCCCCAAGTGTAATAAGTATAGGGCCCTTTTTAAAAGCACAATAAGTAATAGAGGGCCCCTTTGAGAGAACGCATAGGCTGGTTGCAGCAATTGCAAATAAGCCGGTTAAACAAATTGAGTGATTAAAACAGTTTTTTTTAAGTTCTAAAGAATTGTATAGTAAAAATAAATATAATTTACAAGAAAATGTGCACAAGATATAAATAGAGACAAGAGATAAATTATGTTATTTCAGTAAAAATTGGATTTTTCTGAGAAGTCTATATGTATATGAAATACAAATTCTCACAAAAAAGTATAAACCCTGGTCACATGCATGACCTCACGACTAAATTCTTAAGAAATTCAAATTCTCATAAAAACAAACGTCAAATATTTCAAAACACATGAGATTGAGACAATTTTAGTGAAAGGCAAAAAAATTAAATGAAAAATTATTAATTAGAGTCTCTCTTTAAGAAATTATTTCTAACTTGGACACTGAAATAATAAAAGTCTAAAAAAGTCAATTTTAGTTCATGAAAGTTTTTTTGAAGTCTCTTGATTTAGAGTTCAGTTTTAGGCACAGTTAGTTGACTGACCACTGCTTCATCAGGTCAATCGATGTTGATGTCACGTTAGGTCCTTCATGCGTTCCCACTTTCTCTACGTCGTATATGTCACAAGGCTTGACCGCAGTCACACGATAGGGTCCGAAGAATTTAGGTCGGAGCTTCAGGCCTGTACCAAATTGAGTACGTTTGTATCGCCACTAATTCCCCTTTCTTGAAGACATTGGCTTTCTTTTTCACTCGGTCATACTGACTCTTACTCTTCTCTTGTACCTTCAGAATGTTAGCTTTGTCAATTTCTCTTAATTCTTTTCTCTGTCTCTCCATGAAGTTGATGCACTCGTCTTGTAAAGTATCTTTAATTCGTAGGTCTTCTTTGTTCTTCATCTCGACTCCAATCATTAGTTTAAATGGAGTGTATTTAGTTGAACTGGAAACTGTACTGTTCAAAATTCGCTGGACTGAAGACACATGCTTGAACCACTTCGAAGGATCGTCAATAGATAACTTGGAAAGAACGGGAATAAGAATTCCATGCAGTCTTTCGACTTGTCCATTTCCTCTCGGAACTCCAGTTGTAATTAACACGTGTTCGATGTTCTGGTTTTGACAATACTCTCTGAACTCATTTGATGTAAACGCTGATCCCTTATCTGAGATGATACGTGAAGGGTTTCCAAATGTTGTCTGTTGAATACAGAGTTTGTCTATGGCTTCTTTAGCTGAAGTGGATTTTACTGGGTACAGCCAGGTAAATTTCGTAAATGCATCGATGACCGTGAAAATATGCTGATAGTTCTTATTCGTAGAAGGGAGAGGTCCAATAAAATCGCAATGATAAGTATTCAAAGGGACGTTTTCTTTAGGTATACGCCCTTAACGGTTGCGTTGGGTGCCTATTCAGGTGTCGGCTCGTCACTTGACTGTGGTTCTAAAATACGACGACCGTCGCCAATAGCCCTCGTGTAGCTCTAGTGCGACGATAATTCAAAACCTAACCTAACCTAACCTTTAGGTATAGGGTTCAAAAAACCTTCTGCTTTTCCTCTCTTCTTGTTGTATAGAATGCAATGGACACAATTCTTGATGACGTTTTCAACTTGTTTTCTCATTTGAGGAAAGTAAAATTCTCTTTTCAAAAGATCTTCTGTCTTTGCAGATGCGAAATGTCCTTTGTTGTGCGCTTCACGAACAATTTCTGTTTGCATAGCTTGGGGTACAACAAGCAATTCCCGACCATCCTGGTACTTGTATAAAACTCCTTGTTTTACTACATGTTCATTGTCCTCTTCTTTTTGGACGAAAGACTTAATCATCTTGACATGTTCATCTTCATCTTGAGCAGCTGCAATTTTTGTCGTCAACTCTTCTTGTGATCTGGTGGTCAATAAAACTGAAATTCTACTCAAAGCATCAACATGTTTCATCTGTGTACCAGTACGATGTTTGATGATGTAGTCAAAATCTTGCATGAATAAAGCCCAACGAGCTACCTTAGGAGTTATATCTTTCTTATCCATGGTTTGTTTAAAAGCTGCACAGTCTGTATAAATATTAAACTTTGAACCTAACAGATAGTTACTAAATTTTTTCAATGAAGATATGATCGCCAAAACTTCCAACTCGTAACTAGATAGTTTTTCTTCTTGAAGTGAAGTCTTCCTGCTATAGTAGTAAATGGGGTGGAGTTCTCCAGAACTGTCTTCTTGCAGCAATATTGATCCGAAACTAACTTTACTGGCATCTGTGTGTAACTCCATTCTTGAACCCTGTTTGAAATGATGTAAGACTGGTCCTTTAGAGAGAATGTCTTTCAATTGTTCAAAGGCATATATTTGTTCTGGTCCAAAATGAAAGTCGACATCTTTACGAAGTAAATCACTCAAAGGTTTTGCAATTCTTGAATAATTAGGTATGAACTTTCTAAAATATCCTGTTAAGCCTAAGTAACGTTGAACCTGTTTAGCACTTTTTGGTCGAGGATAATTCTTCACTGCAGCAGTCTTGTTAGATGATGGCTTGATGGTTCCATGTTCGATTATATATCCAAGAAATTCGATCTTGCGTTTTAAAAATTGACACTTTCTTAAGTTTAATTCTAAACCATAATCAGCAGCAACTTTAAGTACACGTTTCAGCTTCTCCAGTCCTTCTGTTTCACTTTTTGCCGGAATGATGATGTCATCCAAATAAATCACAAGCGTTTTGTCATTAATCAAGTCTCGAAAAATGTTATAAATATATCGCTGAAATACGCCAGGACTCGAACTTAATCCAAAAGGACAACGAAGAAATTCAAATTGATTCTTCTGTGTGATAAAGCTAGTGTATTTGGTATCGTCTTTGTGAATTTTTACATGAAAGAATCCGTTCTTTAAATCAAGGCAAGAAAATACAGAATTATCTTCAAGGACGTCTAGGCAATTTTCAATTAAAGGTAAGGGAAAACAGTCTTTAATTATCTTCTTATTAACCTGTCTGAAGTCTACACATAGGCGATGACCAACGTCCTTCTTCTTAACTAACACCACCGGTGAAGCATAGTTCGACATACTAGGTTTAATAATACCTTCATCCAACCATGATTTAATTTGATCATCTTTAATTTCCTGTTCTTGAAATGATACCTTTCGTGGTTTATGTATAACTGGGATGTCATCTGACAGTATAATACGCATTTCAAAATCTAAAGTTTTCTGCTTAGTGGGTTTGTAAGTATTAACTAACTCGTAAAGCTCAGATTGTATACCCTTAATCAAATCTAACTCAAATCTAAGTCCAAATATACTATCTATTTTTCAATAGACTAGGGGACTCATCAGTTCTGAAAATTAAAAAAAAAACTGTTTTATAAAAAAAGGGAAATTTTGTGATTCCACTTAAGCAGAATTAAATAAAATAATTTTGCTATTAAATAATTTTGGTATAAAAAATTTTTGTTTATTGAAAATGTTTATTAGAGTGATTGTTATGTTAAATGTTAATTTAAAATAGTTTTGTCATATTTGTTTACTATCTTTTTTTACATAATTTTAATCTATTTTCCTTCTATCTATATATTATTCTATCTATCTATCTTTTATCTATCTATCCTTCTATATATCTATTACCTTCTATCTTGCTATAATATATTTTAAGGCCAAATCATTTTTTAAAAAAAATCTGTAAACCTTTTCTACATATAAACACAAAATCAATGTAAAAAGAACAAGTTAAAGAACTGTTCTTTTTAAAAGAACATAAAAGAGAGCAACTGTTCTTTAAAAAGAACGTAACAAAATCACACATTTCTGATCATTTTCTGTCGCCGTTTTGCAGAAAAGGAATAAGTTTTTTTTGTAGCTGACTTATTGTAATTTTTAATTAAAAAACTTATTGGAAATTTGAAAAACAAATAAGTGGGCATCGAGGCATAAGGAAGACACACCTTTCCTGGGTTTCTGACATCAATATTTCATCATGTTATGGCTGCTGACACTTTCAAATCCTATACTTTAACATAGAGAAAACTTAATTTTTATTTTTAATTAAAAAACTAATTGGAAATTTGAAAAACCAAAAAATTTAGGTCGAGGCATAAGGGAGACACACCTTCCCAAAAAAATTTGGATTTCTAACATCAATATGTCATCATGTTATGGCTCCGGACACTTTAAAAGAGCTTACTTTTTTTTAATATAGAGAGAAAAAGCAAAAACATGTCTTTCAAAACAGCTTTTTAAAATACAATCAGGTATTTTCTTCACTTGTTTACTAACACTATTGTCAAAATATGTCAAAGGAACAAAAACTGTCTCTTTTTCAACCATCTCGCTAACACATGGCATTTGTTTACATACATCACTTTGAAGAGCACATGGCATTTGTTTACCAACATTACTTTGAAGAGCACAAGGCATTTGTTTACCAACATTACTTTGGAGAGCACATGCTGTTTGTTTACCAACAACAGACAATGACGGTTGAATGTACACTTGATCTTTTTTCACAAATATTTGTTTATTTACATTTTCTACGTTAATACTAGGAATATTAACACACTTCTTTTCAATTGTAATACTTCCTATAGATTTTATTGTTTCTACCCGCTTTATGCCCGCTTATGTCCTCTCTATTTATAACTCTAAATGATGTACATGAAATTAATTTATTTGTTTGATTATAAGAAGCACTTTTATTGATCACTAAATTGACATTCTGTAATTCCCTGACTTTTAACTCACCTCTTACAACACTATATTCCAATTGATTAAGCACATCTAATCCAAAAATTAAATCACTACTTAGAGCATCTACCACAAAGATACGAGAATTATATAATAACTATATTATCTATCATTATATCAGCTTCAAGGGGGAAATCCCCCCAAAAAAATCTTAAAATTCATACTAGATAGAATCGACTTGTAAAGAAATGTTTTTATTTTTTACAAATATTTATATTTATACTACAACTCGTTGCATTCTCAACTTAGAACTAGAACATGGAAAAAAATATTACGGCTCGGGCGCTTTGGGGGAACAGGTTATTACGCAATGTTAAAAAAAAAGAAATAAAAACTACCCCCCCCCCCCCCCCCCCCCCGGATTTCTTTTTAAGCCAATCGCAATTTTGGCGGGAATAAGATTTTAGATACATTTTTTATGGCGCCAATAACGACGGCTATCCTCTCGAATAGGAAGGAAGCATAGAGTTATAATAAGTAAACTATAGAGGGCGAAAAACGAGAACGAACCGATGCTTCACACTGGGAGTCACGTGATCGGGGGATTTCGAAGAGAAAACCGAAAGTTTTTTTTCTATAGCTCACAGCGGGAAACGTCGTCTGCTCACGCGGAATGTACTCAAAATGGTACACTATTGTTCTGCATATGGCTGCAAAGGAAAATTTACTAAAGGAGGACCTTTTACATTTCATGGGAAAGATTTTTATAAACTTTCCTTATTGAAATAGAAATAACTTAATAAATAAAATCAAAAAGTATATTGCTAATCATGGTTTTTAAAACAACATTCGATACATTACGTCATTTAATACGATTTATTCTTATCAATTGCATGTAAAAATAAAAATGCATGTTTTGTTTAATAATCGGCAACAATAGAAAGTCTTTTAAACATGTATTTTTTTGCTTTTCATGACTTTTATTTTTCGGAAATCGCTTGGCGGTCTATTGGCCATTGGCGTTATTTTGGAAATCGAAACTAATAATAATTTTGGAAATAAGTGTGTTTTGTACTCAGTTTAAATTGCAGTTTTTACAATGTTTCATTATATTTCTTGCATTATTTTTTATGAAATTAAATTTTTGAGATAAGAATTTGTGGACTAATTATATATTAGCTTCTACTTATAACGAAAAAAGCGGAAGGTTTTATAATCGTCCAGTTCGTCTGTCCGTCACCCACTTTCACAAAACGAACCGCAAGTCACACAAACAAGTGGGATACATCATTTTGAAGAAAAAAATCAGGCTAGGCTACATTCCAAATTTCATTAAAATTTTTTAATTAGAAGTTTATTAAAAATTTAAATAATTAAAAATTTAATCTACATTGAAATAACATGCAAATTCCATTTTTATTCAATATTTTCACTGTTGCCATTTCGTCAAACGTACGAGAAACTTTATTTAAAATAAAACTCTTGAAAAATTATTTATTATTGTAATATTATTTAATTTGGATTGATGTCACATCACATTAGAGTACTTTTGATGGTTTATTATTTACTAATTATAATTAGTTGTTTTTATTAGTTAATTTTACTAATTAGTTATTCTTCGAACTGCAAATTAATTTAACAAACGATAAATATTATTAATTGAATTTTTTCCGAAAGAAAGTTAATGAAAATTGGAAATTAAGGCGACTAAAAGTTGTTTATTAGGAAAACTACAGAGAATGTTCATTTTTCGCATGAAAATTGTGTCCTTTTTTAATTTTTAAAATTATGTGAAGTTAAATGATATGATAATAGTTTCGCTTCCATTTTTGCAGCAAAAAAAACAATCATTCTTAACACAACTTCTTCTAGTTTTGGCGTTTAAAAGTTTAAATTAGAACTTGTTAAACAACATGTTATAACATGTTTCATAAGTACCTATTTTTATATAGAAGTACCTATTTTTATGTAGAAGAAAAAAGGAAAATAACTGTTACAGACAAGTGGATTGCAATTTGGAAAAAAATGTCACAGACCGCGTAAAAGAACTACGATTTTTACCAGGAGCGCCGAAAAGGGAGAAATTTAACAAGAGCGGCAATCCCATCTGGTGGTTGACCTTGGTTCAACGCCAAATATCACAGCCCTAAAGCACGTGACGAAGGTGAAACGGTTTTAATGTGAGTATCAGGCACAGTGTTTCCACTTTAAGGGATTTTATCCCTTTTAAGGGATATTTTGGCCTCTTGAGGGATGAAAAAGGGATTGAGGGATATTAAGGGATAAATCAGGTTTGAAAGAGAAAAATGAGTCAAACTAGGGATATTTAAAAAAAAATTGCCACTTTGTTCAAAAATGGTTATTTTGAACAAAACTGAAAGAAGTGCAAAATGCAAAGTATGTAATGCTTATAATGTATGCTTTTTATAATCCAACGGTGTTTCTGTCGCCAAAGATTTGGCGGATTTCTAGAGGGCGATAAATACTTTTTGTGGTTATATGGCATTTTCTGGCGAAATTCAGTGTTGGTAGGTGACGCTGGTTTGCGCGCATGGGAATTTTTTTTGGAATGTTATTTTTTTCGTCATTTCGTAGAGTGTTTGTTGCTAGTAGGTTTTGCTATTGAACGTTATTATTATGGAGGGTGCGCATTGGTTTCATTCATAATTCTTGTTTTCACTATTCATTTACATCATTCTTGTTTTCATTATTCATTTACATCATTCTTGTTTTCGAAATTGCCTTGAGCGTGTTTCGATTTAAAAAACTAACTAAACAAAATGTCCATATCTAAATGAAGTGGCCTGCGTTCCAAACAAGTGTTTAGGCCTTCAATGGGTCCTACGATTCTTCCCAATTTTGAATACTGGTTTTTTTAAAGAAAACAAAACCCAAAACGAGTGCGTACTGCATTGCCACACCGCCACTATACTAGCCCATTTTGTGGTGAGTTTAGTTTTTTTTTTGTCATAGCAGCCCTTGTTTACATCTTTGTCAACCAATTCATTGGAATTATGGTTAATGTATGGGTTTGTTTCAACACTTTGTCAACCCCTTCAGGGACATGTCTAAATTGTAAAGGTGGCGATAGATGGCAGCATCTGTCTTATATGTGTGTATGACGTGCCCGTCCTTCTTGACGATGGTTTATGTGCGGGTCTTTGTGACCAAGCACACAAGCCTGAAAATGTATGTCTACCAACCAACACTTTGTCAAAGAAAACAAAACAGCCAATGAAATCGCAGTATGGAGAGCGTGACATCATAAGAAATATTCCCATTGGCTTAAAGAATTCAAAAGAAGAATACAAGGCGAGAGGTTGCTAAGTTGTCGACTGAGGGATAAAAAGGGATTTTTTGGTTCCCTAGAAGGGATTTTTAATTTTTTGGAGTGGAAAGTGGAAACACTGATCAGGCAGTGAATGGGAGATTTGCATTATCGCGCACTCTCCTTATTATAACTCTATGGAGGAAGTATAAAAAAAAACATAGAAATAAAATATTGACAGATATATTTGAATTCGTTTTCAAGTATTATTGTGCGATTTGTTCGTTAATAAATCAAAGAAATTCCACTATGACTATTTTTTTAATTTCATTTTTAGGGTTATTTTGCTTAATACACGTGAAATAAGTGTACTATAAATCAATTAAAATTTAAAATTTTGTCAATTTAAAATTTTGTCAACAATATGAATTTTCCAAAGAGCCCTAATAATATACGTTTTGACCATAAAGGTATAAAGACGGTTAACCGAAACCTTAAAGTTATTGCATACTTAAGGGGCTGGGGAGCCCAGTCGGTTAAGGCGTTCGCCTTGTATGCAGAAGGTCCGGACATCGCCAAAATAACTGCCGACCCATAAACGGCCCGCGCAGCCAAAAATGTCCGACGAATAATACCCCGTGTAGAGGGAGTACACGTTAAATATTCTCCAAAGTACCGACGCTGCGTACGATGTCTACCTTAACGGTTGCGTTGGGTGCCTACTCAGATGTCGGCTCCGTCACCTGACTGTGGTTCTAAATTATGACGCCGGTCGCCAATAGCGCTCGTGTAGCTCTAGTGCGACGATATTTCAAACTAAACTAAACTATAGTATACTTAAAAAGCAAACTACCGATGACGAACGAAGCCAATGTGACCAATATTATGAATTTCATTTAAAAATCGTTCTAAAAAATGTCTAAACATTTGCAGCTGGCGTAATAAATCTTACGGCTTTTGTATAGGAACACTTTAATGTTGTGTTTTTTTAAAAGCTTGTGTTTTGAAGAAAACGGAAAAACGCGTCGGATCGGTTACAATAAGAAAACGGCAAGTCTGAAAAAATATCGTGTGGCGTCGATTTTTTTACTTGGATTTTTTAAACTGATAACCAAAGAGACTAACCATATTACGGGTGGTTGTTGTTTTTTTCTTTTGGGATAAATGTGACGTGTAAGCGGGTGACTCAATGCTTCAATCGGAGTTTTTCGCGCGTTTTGTCTCGTATGTCTCAATTACATTTCATAGGAGCAAAATAGATGTCATACGAGTAAGAGTAAGAAGAATAGTTTTTAGGGGGTTTCTTCATCTAATCAATGAGTAAGTTCCAATTTATAAAATTTTCTGACATTTCCTGTACTCAATGATATTAAAATGATAAACGAGATTAATGATAATGCATCAAAACTGCAATTTGCTGCACGATTAACATTTATTTCATTGAGATGTATTATGTATTTAATATTTATAATAAGCTTTCTGTTTTCATTATATTTTAATTGCTGTTTAAAATTTAAGTACATGTTTTATAAAAACTAGCTACTATTTTTATATATTTTAACGACATAAATGATTAGGGTTATGTTGAATTATCGTCGCACTAGAGCTATACGAGGGCTATTGGCGGTTGCCATAGTTGTAGTTATTTAAAATGGATACATAAACTTCTCATGCAAATCAAGAAGGTTTTTTTTATAAATTTAGATAGAATATTGATTAATATTTTAATAATTACTATTTAAATTAAATGTGTTCATTAAGTACCAGTATAGTTAAATAATTAAGTTTTGAAATATGTTAAATATACTACTGTTTTTATAAACGAAATAAATGTTAAAATTATTTATACACAAATCATTTTATAAATACATTTAATAATAGAAGCTTGTCGCTTAACTTCTGTACAACAAATCAGGTGATTTAAATTATCTAAGTAGTTAAATTTTAAATAAAAACATTCTATAATTAAATTTTTCTTAATTGTTACCCTTAATAAGGTTGTTTCATGGAGGATCTAGCAATAGCTCTGCTATTTTGTTTTCATGTCTCTCAAATTACTTTTGTTGCTATTCGAAATTGAGTTTTCTAAGTTTTGTTATTTTTTTAAAATTACAATTTCTTGCTGTACTGTTGGTTGTTTTAATTATTTATCAAGGAAAACTTGAATTGAAAGAAGTTGGAATTTAAAAAAATTAACAACTAAAATATTCTCTTCGGAAACTCACTCCCGAATACCAAAACAACAGTAATTCGAGAGACATGAAAACTAAACCGCAAAGCTATTGCCAGATCCTCCGTGAAACAACCCCATTTTTTTTTTAAATAAGACATTAATTATCTATTAAATAATACAAATATGAGTTATGTAAAATACAAACTAATTAATGTTTATAAAAAACTAATTAGTAATACATACTAAATTAATAGTAAAAAAACTGCATTTACAATGGAAAAATAAATTAAAAATTAATTGTAATTAAAACAATGTTAATTAAAAATAATTGTAATTAAACATAATTTTAATTAAACATAATTGTAATTAAACATATTTATTTATTATAAGTCCCCCCCCCCCCCCCAAATTGTCACCCTGGATCCTCCCTTGCCACAATCAAAACACTTGATATTACTTAAAGACTTATTACCATTATGATTCTGATTATTATTGTTATAGTTATTTCTACGAGAAAAGGTATGACCTTTCGGTCCTTTGAAAGAATTATAAGCATTTTTACTATAGTCCGTTCTTTGTTGATTAAAGTTAGTATTTCGAGAATTATTTCCCTTATTACGATATGAAGTATCTTTTGCAAATCTTCTACTTACGTTAGTGTTTCACTCACGCATACCAAAGGATTCGGCTTGACTTATTTTCTTTTTAGAAGTATGAAATATATCGCATTCACGGGACATAATCTGAGGTGTATATTCTGCACGATCAGCTAGACGAATGGATACGTGTGCAGACGTTTCACGATCTCAACTTTCGAACAGCCTGTCTGCCACTATCACATCACAGAGCGTTTTATAATCCTTTGCCGACCTCAAAGACAAATAATAGTTGAAACTGGCATACAGTCTAGATGCGAATTGTGCATAAGTTTCCGATGATGATTTTTGGGCATTTTTAAAAGTATTTAAACACTCGATCTTGGTAGGCTGGAATTCACTCAAAATAGCTTCTTTAATTTTATCATAACTTTTGATATCTTCGTCGTTGATTAATAACAATACCGAGTTAGCTTTTTCTTCTAAATATTAATCAATATTTCACTTTGAAATTTCAACGGAACTTTTTTAACTTCAAAAGCTCTTTCTAACGACTGAAAAAACAGAGTATAGTTTTCAGATCGAGTCGGAACACTCATTGACAATGTTTTTACTGATTTAATCAAACTTTCTAGACTCATTTGTCCGGTTTCTGCAACTTCGGAACTTACATTCTCTGTTAACTTAACACGTTCTAATTCTAACGCTTGTTCTCGATTTCTTTCTTCTTTTCTTTCTGAAACCACTGTTTCAATCAAATCTCTAACAAAATTCTGATCAGTTTTATACGCTTCCGAATTTTCAATTAAATTTTTCAGTTCAAACACCGATAGACTTTCGGTTACTGTCTCAATTTGTAATTCTATGCATACGTTGTACAAATCCGCTTTTACAGTACTTTTAAACATCTTGGCACTATTATTACTATACTTCAATACTTTAATAATAATTTTCTCCAAAACCAACTTTCGTTTCTATAGCATCAACTAAAGAATACACCAATACACATTTAATACAAACCACTTTTAACCACGTGGTCAAAACAAAACTACTTACTATCAGTTTCGTTTAGTTAGATAGTAAAACGAAATACTTCACTCACAATTTCTTGTTTCTTCGAGTGTAAAATTTGATTCACCACAAATCTTATTTATTCCACAACACTAACCACGATCTCACTTTCTCAAAACTATTTCAAACACCCAACAATACCACATTTCACTCTCCACATCTCATACCAAAATTATTTTATAGCAAAATTATTTTATTTAATTCTGCTTAAGTGGAATCACAAAATTTCCCTTTTTTTATAAAACAGGTTTTTTTTAATTTTCAGAACTGATGAAAGATATCGCGTTGTTCTTTCAACTTTTTTCTTCTTCAGCTGGCAGATGGCTTTCTTTTTTTTTATTTAATCTCTCGTTTTTTTTTTTAAATTATTATTCGTTCGCAGCAAAACACCACAGTTAAATAGTTTTATTTTATTTTTGTATTTATCCTGAAAAATGTATTCTTATAGATGCGAATAAAATAAACTTTGCACACTCGAATAATGTGACATTCCTTTTTGTTTTTTTAGAAAGTTTTTGAAGATGTTTTAATTATGGAAGTATCAAGATATGGAACATGTTAATTACTTTGCAAATTTAGAAAGTTGCTCTTGTTAAACATTGTTTTATGATTTGTTGTATAGCCAACATATTAAGCGAAATGTTTTTTTTAGCTTCCACACTACGTTTATAACGTAAAAAGTGGAAGGTATTATAATCGTTCAATCCGTCTATCTGTCACCCACTTTCACAGAACGAACCGCAAGTCGCACAAAGGAGTGGGATACATCGTTTTAAAGCAAAAATCAGGCTAGGTTACATCCCAAATTTCATTAAAATATTTATTTATGTGATATGATTCAGTTTGGATTGTTGTAATATCACAATAGAGTAAGATGAGAGTAAGAATGAGTGAGAGTGATAATGAGTAAACATTAATTTGCGAAAGAAGATTAATGAAAATAGTTAATTTTGGCGTTTAAAAGTTTGAATTAGAAATAAATTATAAGCTGAAGGCCCTGTTTAGCGAATTTCTTTCTGAGGTGTATAAGTAGTGCGTTTTTTGTTGAGCACAAATATTGTGTGGAAGCGGTTTAAGTGACAGATTCTGTAACAAACCTACTTTTTAGTTTTATTTTTCGTTGTGCGATGCGTTTTTGCCAGGATCTCCCTACGTGTTACGTTTCACCATTTTTTGTTTACGTAAATGATAGTGTTTTTGTCTTTATGTATCTGTCCATGGTCTACTCAACTTTAAGGTCACAGAAGCTCTTTAGACGTCATGCAATCCGACCGGTCCGAAATGTAAGCAATTTCAAAGGAAAAGTACGAAACCTATTTGCGCACGCCCAATTATATATACTTATCTGGTTGCGAACAGGTTTCGTTTCTCTCTTTCGGAATAGCCAACAACCTGAAAAAAATTAATTTGACGAGCGATAGCGAGCAGGGGGCGCAGCCCCCTGCATGCCGCGAAGCGTCCAATGGGATTATTACTTAAAAAAAGTCATTAAAAGAGTACCAATATTTTAAAAGTAAATTTCCTGTTCTTTGTACCGCGATTGCAGTTATCTTCTGGTTTATTAAACACTTTACTATTGATTGCATATTTTAATATACTCATTCCGTTGACAAAAAAATCTTCGGCGGCGAAAGTGTTCTATCAATCTTTAGTAGACAAAAATTCAATTTATTCTAGGAAGTATTAGAATTTCAATAATTTGTAAGCTCAAATCTATTTTAAAAAAAATTAAAGTAATGCGTACAATTAAAATCTAGTTCTAACTTAAGTCTAAATTAATGTAAGGTAATAAGTGTAGTGTGGGGTTGTTTCATGTCGTGGATGGCAATAGCTCAGTTTAAAGGAAAACTCCCGAAAACAGAGGCCCCTAATGTTGCCTGCCCCCCCCCCCCTAAATCAGATCCTGGGTACGCCCTTGTGCAGCAGCTTGTCCTTTTTTTAATTGATGATGTGATTGCCATTGATTCAACTGTTGGAATTGTGCGTAGGACATGGTTTTTAAGCATTTGTTTTCATACAATATCTTTTGAGGAAATATCCCACTTCTTTTGAATCCACCAACGCTGTTTTTAGATTGAAAGACAATAAATTTCAAATTTTTAGTAATTTATGAGAAAAAGAGTGACAGACCAATACTGAAAATCAATAAAATATAAAACTGGCATCAGAAGAATAAAGAATTATCTAATTTGTTTTTAAGGAATTTTGTTTTTAAACTGACCTAGTTTACCCCGTGACTTATTTTACCCACTTGACCCTATCCGCAAAAGTTGAATTTTTTTACACTTAATTAAAATCCCAACAAGCTCAAATAAATTGCAAAAAAATTTAAGTTTTTAAAAAATCAAATATTTAAAAAAGTTTTTAAACGTTTTAAAAAAGTGTGCTAAAAGTTTCTAAATTAAATAAACAGATTTCTAAAGTTTCAAAAAAGTTTTTTTGAAAGTTCTAAATAAAAATATAATTAAAACAATTTGTGGAGTAAAAATAATTAATATGGTGCAAACTTTTTATAAATTTTTTTATCCAATGTACGTAAATTGATTTAAAAACACTGATTCAACAATGCAACGATTCAAAATTTTAAGTAATATTCTTTTATTCTACTTTATATCGAATCCCCGACGTCTCATAAATAAAAAAAAATTATAAATTTAAGTAATTTACGTGAGATAACGGTTGGATAACTTTTTTAAAAATATTAATTATTTTTTAATGATTCATTGCCGTAAGATTTGCACAGTAAACAAATATTTTGGGATAACATCGGTGAATAGTCGCAATCATCTTTTTTCTTATCTTTAGAAATTCTCCAATAATTCGTACTTTTTTTCCTAAATTTAAAACTTTTCGTTTCACTGACGCTGCCATTTTAAAAAAACAATAAAAGAAAGAATGATTCGAAATGAATAATTGGGCGGGAGAGAAACCACAATAAATCACTGATTGTTCGATTCATATGCTAAGTCGGTTTTAGCTTCCACACTACGTCTGAAAAATCAGATTAGGCTACATTCCAAATTTCATTAAAAAATTTAAATTATAAGTTTATTTAAAATTTAAATAACTAATTTTTTTATCTACATTGAAATAACATGCAAATTTCATTTTTATTCATATTTTCACTGTTGCCATCCACAAGTCCCACAGACAAGTGCGATACGTCATTTTGAAGCAAAAAATCAGATTAAGCTACATTCCAAATTTCATTAAAAAATTTAAATTAGAAGTTTATTTTAAATTTAAATAACTAAAAATTTAATCTACATTGAAATAACATGAAAATTCCATTTTTATTCAATATTTTCACTGTTGCCATTTCGTTAAACGTACGAGAAACTTTATTTGAAATAAAAATAAAAATATTTATTTATGTGATATAATTCAGTTTGGATTGTTGTAATATCACAATAGAGTTCTTTTGATGGTTTATTATATATGTATGAAGAAAGATGCATAGAGAATTCTAACTTGGCATAAAAAATATGCAAAGTTTCGCTTTTATTTTTAAAGCATCAATTGCACTAATTATATATTTTTCGAACTGTAAATTAATTTAACAAACGATAAATGACTGAATTTTCGAAAGAAATGTAAATGGTAAATTGTGGCGACACAAAGATATTTATTAAAAAAGATTACATTATTATTCTTCGAACTTCAAACAAATTAAGCAAACTATAAAGTCTAATTTTTTTAAATCTGAGAAAGAAGATTAATGAAAATAATTAATTTTATCGTTTAAATGTTTAATTACAACTAGTTAAAGGCTCTGTTTGGCGAATTTCTTTCTGAGGTGTATAAATAGTTTGTTTCCTGTTGAGCACAAATGTTGTGTGGAAGCGGTTTAAGTGACAGATTCTGTAACAAACCTACTTGTTTTTTTTCATTACGAAACACTGAATCGAAAAGTTGCTCACTCTGTTGGCTCAAAATGTTATTGTGTCTGTTTCCTAGAATCGTAAAGAAAATTATTCTCCGGATAATAAATCGTCTTTTAATCGGTCGGAAAATAAATTTCAAATTTGGCCCCTTTTCGCATCATTTGGCGAATCTACATTCTCAAGGAAGTATAAAACTTTACTGAAGGTTGTACCAGACTGGTACCTGGTGAGGATTTCAGGAAACACTTTCGGGAGTACTTGGTGTTTTCTAAACTGAGTATGACATTAAAAAAGGTAAAAATAAGCCTCAACTCAACATCCTAGACCGCGAATCGGCAATATTACAATTCACGCCGAATGTCAGGCAGTGTATAAAAGAATATCATGCCATAAATAAAGCAAAAACAACCTTTTCTTTAAAAATGAAAATAGTTCAAATCCTGTTATTGTTATGTATGTTACAAAATAACATTTATAGGATTGTAACTATTTTCCTTTTGAAAGAAAAAGTTGTTTTTGTCTTATTTATGATTTAATATTCTATCTATATAAAACTATATATATTATATTATGTCTATTTTTAAAACCTCAAAAAAGTTCGTGCAAAATATACGGACGACGTAATCTCATTCCTTGAACATTTAATTGGTGATTATATCGCCAAAGACCGAGCTAAAAACTCAAATTCGATGAATTGGCGCATTTATTTTGCCGCTCTGTTGCGCGAGGTAATGTAATGCCAAAGTGACGTCACGGTAACTCGTACTTTTGGCGTAGAGAAAAAAAGGAAATTAAAAAGAGAAATTATGAGTTAGGGAGTGGAAAGGAAACACCGCATTTGAGTGAATACTTTTGTGTTGAGATTTTGTTGGACAAAGACGTCTATTCCGTTTTGTGTCTTTTGAGAACTTTCTACTAGGACAAGATGACACCAAGACGAAATAATTTCTTACCAAGGCGAGAAAGCAGCTTTCAGCGAGATTTAGGTAAGTGAAATTATATCAAATTTATGAATAAAATGCACAGTATAATTTCAATCACTCTGCTTTGAACATAGACTTTTTTTTAGTTTAATCATTTTCTGTTTACCAACGGGTAATGTATTTTGCTAAAGATCCGAATTTAAAGAAATTACTTTTCCGTTTAAAAATTAATTTTTATAAATTAACAAAGCTATGTATTGTTAAAATTTATGATTTTAAGCAGGAGCGGGATTGACTAAAACAAAGCTAGTTTTGTTTATGTGAAGGATGTTAAATTATGTCTAAACAAATTCTTTTTAACTACATCTTGCAAAGTCTACAATCTAATTCTGTATTGTACAACCCATTTTAGATATTTGTTTTATGTCATAGTAATGCAGCTAAAATTTTAATGTTACTTTTGTTTTATCTCAAATTCTTTAACTATTTCAGTTATATTTATTTGCTGTATTTTCGAGCGTCCGGGGGAAAGTGTTGTCAAGTAAAAGGGCGATAAATAGTTTTATATTCTTCTACCTTCTTTACTTCCTTTTCTTTGTTGAAGGTATTGAGTGTTGGACACATCACAGTCCTATCAGGCCTAAAAAAACATCTTGTAGATTTAGTGTGAAATTTTTTTTGACGAAACAAAAATTACATTATAACGTATAAAAATTTCTTTTAATACTTTTCAATCCTTTAAAAATAAGGTAAACAAATTAATAGAAAGTGTACTCAAAACAAGTCTATGAAAAATTTCGGTTTTGGAAAATTAGTTATTTAAAAATATGAATTTAACACTTCCTGCGCTCAGAGCTTGGCGTGCAACCGCGGCACCCCTCCCCCCAAGAACCCATATTATTATACCCATATATTAACGCAGAAAACAGTTCGCATTTAGTAAATATGTGCATTCTGATAAAAATATATCTGGCACCGATCTTTTTCATTTGTTTTGCCGGGTTTTTTTATGAGTTGCTTAAAAATTGTGTGTGTATTCACGATATTACGCTATGTTAAAGGTAGTAATGTATTTTTTGTAACTTTTTGTTTTATTTCATAATATGTTTGAAAAACAAATCAAGGACCACATAACTTGGTGATTAAAAATTATTTTGTTTGTTTTATGATAAGTTAAAACAAAAACAAGTAGGTTTGTAACAGAATCTGTTGTCCCTCTGCCAGCTTCCACATACTATTTGTGTTCAACAGGAAAAAAGTCGCCTAAAACAATATTAATTCAATTATAAACATTTACACTCTAAATTTGGCTATCGTGTTGGCACGCTAGTTTTCATTATCGTTTGCAAACATAAATTTATATTTCAAACAATTAATACTACATATGTAATAATATTCCTCTCTTTTAAATATAGAACCAAAACATTTCATATCATCATGCAAGCAAAGAATCTCTTAGTGAAAAATATATTTGACCTCATTTCAAACTGATTGATGTCGCAAAAATTTCTTTTAATTTATTATTTAAAAGAATTGAAGTTTCTCGAGTGATTGTTGCGAATGGTAGTGGTGATTTAATTCCAATAAAAATGGCGTCGTGTGCTTTTTAAATGAGCATTGTAATGGCTAGGTTGCGTACCAAAAGAAAATCCGTTTATCGTAGAAATAATGGGCTTGTTTCACGAGGGATCTGGCAACAGCTCCGTGGTCTTGTTTTATTTTTCTCGAATTACTTTTGCCTTGGTACTCCAAATTGAGTTTTCTAAGAATATTTTAGTTGTTATTTTTTAAAAATTCCAACTTCTTTCATTGCAAGTTTTCCTTGATAAATGATTAAAACAACCAACAGCACAGCAAGAAGTTGTAATTTAAAAAAATAACAACTAAAATAACTTATTTTTAGAAAACTTAATTTCGAATATCAACAAAAGTAATTCGAGAAAAATGAAAACAACACCGCAGAGCTGTTGCCAGATACCACGTGAGAAAAGCCCATTATTGAATTTTCGATATAAAATTAATTAAACTAGCCAAATTTAGAGTGTAATTTTTTTAAACTGAATTAATATAGTGTTTCAGGGGCGGCGGCAGCAGAGTTGCTAGGGGGGCTCCAGCCCTCCTGTCGGGGAAATTTTGAATTTCGTCGGGATAAAACTAACTTATGTTGTTTTGCTCAAACAAAGAGTACCCTTGGTTTATATTATTATCAAGAGAATATTGATTAGTAGAACACTGATTATCATTTGCACAATGCATCATTAAAGATAAATGGTTTATCATAGGTAATTGTATGTCATAATAGTGAGGAAGGATTACATTATTTTGAGTTATTTGCTTATTTTCACAATTAATTAACTTAAATTTAGAACAGCTAGATAAGCCAAGTATTATATAAGGTAATGGACTAGGGTTAACAAACAAGGTAATTGTTTTGGTAATCCTTCCCACGTTAAGTGAAACATCGACACATTTGTTTATTGAAAAGTTGCTATCTGCCTGTTTAACAAGAAAAGGATTAATCTGTTTACACTTTAAATTATATTTTACAACAAAGTTATTAGGAATTATATTGATAGTACTCGTTGTATCTATAATACAGGGAATATTGTCGTTTTGCTTAATACAACTTTTCAATATCAAATGTTCCGTATGGTGTTTCCTCCACTGGACGAGTTTTCGGTATTTGGGTTGCTTTGAGGTGTTTCAGTATTATATATTAGTAGTGGTTTTAAAAGGACATTCACTCATCCAGTGATATAGTATTCCCCTTTCGGTACGACAAGGGGAAGATGGTAAGTATTGACTTTGGAAATGATTCGTATGGTAGGTTGGTCTAGGACCTTGGTTGTCGAGGAGTGTATGACCTATTGTTGTTGCGAGGTCGAAATCCTGAATTAAGTCTGTTTTGTCCAAAACTATGGTCATATCGGTTGGGTCGATTCTGGATTCCATATGATTGGGGAGTAAAAGATTGATTAAAGTTATTTTGATTATGCTGAGGTCTATGGAACGGTGCATTTGATTGTGGTCTGAACGGTCTAACATTGTTATATCTATAGGGATAAGGAGTTTGATTACTTTCATTTGCGGGAGAAGGTCGATTTATTTGTTGGAGGCGAATCGCCATATCTAACCATTCAGCTAATGAGGCTGGTGAGCCACTAGTTAACCCTTGTTTTATTGGAAGTGGGACACAATCAGTTAAACCCTGTAATATTAAGTCAGTGGGAAGACCTAATCTCCTTCCAATTTCTGTTTTTTTGCGAAAATACTCAACAATATCGTCTTGCATTTTAGGAACACAATTGTTAAATTCATTAAAAGAAGTTATGTTTGGAACAAGAAAGTGTTCAAGAGGTTTATTTTCAAGTTCAGGCCAAGATTGAACGTTTACGCAATAATTTATATACCATTTTAAAGCGGATCCTTTTAAATGACGAGGTAAATTTTGTAGTTTCCAAGTAGGATCGCTATTTAAGTTGTTAAAATATGCTAGATAAGCTTTAACATTAATCCCCATGTCAGGATCAAAACTAATAATCGCTTCAGGTGACATTTCATTAATTGGTAATTTAATATCAGAAATACTATTTTTTAGTTCGTTTACCGTTAGAGTGTTGACTTGGGGAGTCGGTGAATTTTCAACTGTACATAAATTAGGCGTTTCATTATTGGAATCATTGGGTTGATTTTGTGATTGTTCATTAGTTATTTCATTACTATCTGTTAGAGTCATATTTTCAGTTTGTTGGTCAGTACTTTTTTGGTCCGCCATGCTCTCGATTGATTTGCCTGAACGCAATAGCATAGATTTTTTTATTTAGTATGAAAAATGTAAATTAAATTGCTTCTTATAAAGAATAATTTGACTACGGAGCATGGGAGAAACTAACTGGCAAACAAACCTCATTACGAAATTAAAATTAAAAGAAATTTACATTTATAATCTTAATTATTTAAATTTGGTTATAATTAAATTTTATCAAATATTTCCATCAATCATCATTATATCAAATATCTCAAACATTCGTCTATTACCAAATCTCAGGTGCAATCGTGATAATTAATAATTGCTAGAAAAAATCACAAGTTAAATTTCGGATTGCGACTGAAAAATAGAATTAATTATTCGAATTTAACTCCAAGCACTATTTTCATGTTGACATTCATCTTTGTATATTGTACACACAGACTATTGAACTAGTGGAAACACAGACACCTAGGGAAGCACTTGGTCTTCATGAATCATCTTGTAGGCGTCCTTAAAAGGACGTTCGAAGACTGATTAGGTTCTGGAAAAACTTTGAAGCTAGATTGAATAGTATTCCGTATAGAATGCGCACGACGTTGACTGATCGGATTCTTCAGAAATTGGCAGGTTGGCATAGCGAGAGGACTGGTACTGGTCGTCAGTTGAAAACACCTTGGGGAACAGCATGTTTGTAGATGTGCTGGCTGGAGTCGGTGACAACATGGTGTTGAAGATGTTTTGGCTGGTGCGACAGATATCCTTGTTCAGCAGCCATTTGGAATGGTGGGCAGTAAGTCGACAGGGAAACTTCGTAGAAATTGAAGATCTTTATTTAAGACTTGTTCATCAGGAAGAGATAGATTTGTCGTCTGCAGTCGACGAGAGAGTGTGATCGAATGTCTACAAAAAAAATGGCGAAAACTTCCGAGCTCTGTTTCACTGACCAATTACAGCCATGGGAGAGTTGAAAGATCAATTAAAAATATGTGCTGACTAAACAGTTTCTGTGGGAACGAATTGATCTAGGCGACTGTTTGTCGCCGACAGGGTGTGGTTGGGATGTTAAAGTACTAAGGGCAGGCGCATCAATTAACTAGGGGGGGGGGGGGCGGAGGATTTTGAAATACAGCTGTAAATAAAAAGGTTAACCCCCTCCCCTTAGGACCAGAAATTTAACATATGACCCCCCCCCCCAAAAAAAAAAAAAAAAAAATCTGTAGAAGGCAATGTTTTCGATCATGAGGCTAAATGCTGTATCCTTGATCTACTGCCTCAAGAGGCAGAAAAAGCATATTGGAATGCTTATGATGTTATGTGTGCTAGTAGATCCGAAGGCAGCTCTTCAGATAGTAGTGATTAATAAAATTTGCCTAAATAAAATGTTTATAATTGGAAACATATATCATAATTGCATTATGTACCGAATGTAATTTTTTCGTAGGTTGGGTCTACATTTGTAAAGGTGTGAAAAATTTAAAGATAATATTACTTTATTATACTTAAAACACAATAGTTTTGTTTATGGTGAAAAATTATTCTTAATGATTTTTTGAACAAACATTTTAATTTTGGAAGTTTTCATTCGAAATGTTAATATGATGTAAGTAAGTGAACTTTTTAAAGATTTTTTTGCGGAAATTATTTATGTTCTCAAAAGTGGTAATTGTCGTTGAAAATAAGCAGATTTTTTTAAAAACTGGGTTGACTGTCTTGCTGTAGGTTGAAAAGAGAATCTTCAAGTGTACTATTTGTCGATTTGATAAGTTAATATGATGCAGCTCACAGAAATTACGATACATAATTTAAAAAAGTTTTACTTTATGCATTTTTTTTTCTAATGGGGCTGCAACATTGGCGGTCAAGCCTTTGCAGACTCGGCACATCCCCCAGAACTGAGAGTCATTTCTTTGCGGCACCACATAGGCAACTCTTGCTACCAATGTTGACGCCCCGCGACTAGAATCTAACTTCTGACGCCCCGCGATCTTGGGCTTACGAGGCAGACACGTTTAACCTCTCAGCCACTGAGCCGCTTACTTTATGCATTTGTTGTATAACTAACTTACTTGGTTAAATTTGAAAAGCGTCAATTTTACACATTTAGTGTGATATGATTTTTATATGCTTCGGGATTTTTTTTTCTGAAGACCTTAAAACTTAATAATAATAATTGTACCCCCCCCCCCCCCAACTCCTTGGTAAATAATTGAAATATTAAAACCAGACCCCCCCTTTCAAGGATAAAATTTAATCATGACCTCCCCCCATAATCCTCCGGGCCCCCCTCTAACTAAATAATGCACCTGCCCTAAGTGATATTAAGGAGGGTGTGGTTGGGATGTTAAAGTACTAAGTGATATTAAGGATATATGAGAAAGATAATTTAAGTTATTAAGTTTAATTGGGGTACAAAATATAAGATTTAAGTTATATTGAGGGGTCAAGCCATGATATGTCATATATATATATTATATATAATATATATATATATATAATATATATATATTATATATATATATATATATATATATATATATATAATATATAATATTATATATATTATATATATATATATATATATATATATTATATAATATATATATATATATATATATATATATATATATATATATATAATATATATATATATATATATTATATATATATATATATGCAGTAAGTTTGTATTTATTACTTAATAATGGCATATTGCTACTGCTTAGTCCCCGTGTGTCGTAATACGTCTGCAACTGCCCCAGAAAATATATATTTTCACTTACCAACAGAATCGTTACAGCGAAAACGATGGATTTCAGCCATGCGACGTGATCCAAAAAAAGAACCAGTATTTAATAGGATTATGGACTGACTTAATTATTCTTTAAAAGTATAAATTTACAGGTACCACATGGCAAAAAAAGGCAGCGCCATAAAGGCACAATAATTAGATTAAGTTTTTTTTAAGTAGTCTATCTACGGATAACCTGTCAAATGTAGCAACTGGAGATAGCTCAAAACATTGTTAATAATGTTTACTTACAGACTTTCCACGTTAATATATTACTATTTTTAGAAAAGTTCAGTATTTTTCAAATTTTTTCCTTTTATTCCGATGGTTAAAAGTTGCGCAAACAAAATGTGTCACGCTTTTTACACGTTCAGACGAAACCATGCAATTTTCGGAAAATTCAGAACGACGACTTTTTGCTTTCTACAGTATACCTTTATTTATATTATTTTAATGTATGACCCTAGTTAAAAGAGTAATACTAAAATCCTACGAATAAGTTATGATATTTCATCTGACAAGGAAAGTTGTGTTTTGTAAAAACGATTATTTGTTATGAATGACCTGTGGAATTAGAACATCTTTCAACAGCACAAAATACTATTAAAACTTTATCAATAATAACACAATTCGAAAGATAAAACAAGAAATAACTTTACCTTTTAGCTTTTACTCCACGTATTTCGGCATTTATGAAGATATTCGGAGCAATTTTGTTTTCTCTAAAAAACCATCAGTATTCAACATGGGGCAGTATTGTAGGGCGCATTGAAAGCCTAAACACTCGTTTGGAGAACGGGAAAATTGTTTTTCTCTAAAAAAACATCAGTTCTAGCCATTTGTAATGAGAGTTTAAAAAATTAAAAATTTAAATAATTCATGAAAACTTAAAAAATGCAAGTAAATTTTCCAGGATAACTTTAAAACGATGAGCTTCCTGGGTGAAATAAAAAAAAAGCTTGGAAAAAAAACATTTAGCTTCTGCCGAGAGAGGGTATTTGAACCCGGGACCTATTGATTACGAATCGCTTATGCTACCGCTAAGCTACGACGTCCGTGAAGGTCCTAACCCAAACTGCAAATAAGCCTCAACCCTTCGCAGTTATACTACCCGTACGCGTAATGCGTGTACGGTGCCCGTGCACTTAACCACTCCGTACTTTTTTACTGTACTCACATTTTAAAATCCATGCACAGTTCTCGAACAAATAGTTCTAAAAACAAACTATAAAAGTTTGGTGGAGTTATTCTCAAAATTGAAAGAGGAGTAAGGTTTAAAAATGTTCAAAATTTTGACTTAAAAAAATGAAAAACTACTTGTAAACATTTGTTTTTATCTCTGGAAAATGTTTATTTAGGGTAAACATTATATAAAAACACTATAATTTACAAGTTTATGTTATTATTACTAAAAATGTTTTGGGTACCGTATCCCCTTAAAATATATATTTAAAAAAATTTTTAAAAAAAATAATAACTTATGATTAAATGAATATTAAAGAAAATAAACGAGAATAGAAAATTAACGCAAAAGATAAGAAAGTTATAAAGCAATGAACCGTAAAAAAGCATGGGAGAAACGAAAAATCGCAATGACTGAAATAGTAAACAAACGCTACATAGTGTACATGTACGTCACAATCGCTCAGCCAATAGCAGAACGATTCAAACAAGAACTAAAAATTGACGATTTTTAACATTGAATATTTAATAACACAATTTTTTGTGTACATTTTAACCTAGATATTTGAAATCGGCGTTGTTTATTTTATCGAAAAAATGTATTTTTAGTAGTTTTTAAAAAATATGGGAATTGTCCATTGTCAAAGTGCAAATAATGAGTACCTATGGCTCTTTTTTTCTAAACATTTCCACCTGACTATCCTGACAGCGAGAAATTCTAAGAAATATTTTCAAGATTGCTTCCAAAATTGTCCTTTAATAATAAATTACAATTTTTGGAACTTGAAAAAAATGACAAATTTCCGGGTGAATCTTTTCTTAAAATCAAAATAAAATTTAAAACATTAAAAAAAACCTTTGTGCCAATTTTTGCAAACAAAAGTTTAGGACGACCATCACCTGATTTTCTCGAAAGTAGGAACGGTCAAAACAAAGGAAAATTGAACATTTAACGAGCAAAAGTCACTCCAGAAGCCAAAACTTAAGCAACACAAATGACTGAGGGCTAGTGGAAAGATAGAAGTTTCTAAAATCATAAAAGCTCCCGTTAGAGCATTCAAAAACCGCAAATCTTTTTCTGAAAAAGCAAAGCAATGTGCGGAACTCCCGGAAGTCTAGGCTTATGGATCCTCGCCTGTGCTAATTGATGCTCAAGTGTCTCTGCACCAATATCACTTTTATGAGGACTTGAGGAGTCACTCAAAAAGTATACATTTCGTTTGTATAAATGTCATATAAAAAGCAAAGAAAACTTTTATTCTTCAATTAGCTAATATAGATCCGAAGTTAAAGTTATATGGTATTGAAGCTCTTTTAGATCATGCAGCTTTCAAAGAATAATAGACTGTACATTAAATGATTTGAACAACTATTCCTCTAGTCTAAATAATAAAAATATTTGAAACTTTTTCAAAATGGGCATAAGATGGAAGCTCAAGTCAAAGCCAACTTCACCAGAGATTCCAATCCTTTAATTCTTCATATTCTAATAGTTCTCATTCCATGTGTACCACTACCACGGTATTTTGGAGATACTGATGCAAAAAAATATTATCTGGAAGAATCCTATAAGACTAGGGTCACCTCGATTTTGTCGTCCAATACCTGTAGAATTTTGTAGAGGAATCAGCACTAGCTGAATTTACCAACACGTAGGGAATACTTAGAGCTTAAAAAATGTTGTAATTTTAGCCTAAATTAGTTTAAATAAGGAAAAATAGGGCTTCATACTTCTAAAAACATGTACAATTAGATGTTTTTAGCCCATTGGAAAAATTTCAGAGTTTAAGCCATGTTTGTATACCCCTTTTGTCAAAATGTGCACCCTTAAAATATCATTTGGCAAGGCATCCTTACTGTTTGTTTTGTGGAAATTTTTGAGGATTTGTATCGAGTTGAAAAAGAAATCTGTATAGTAGCGCGTTTAGCTTTAAAAAAGTTTGAAGTAGAATTTTATAATTGAACAAAAGTATTAATCGATTTCTAAATTTGTTTTATGAATTGCGTTTTTCTTTTCATTTTTGAATATTAATAATAACCCTGCGAAGTATTCACGGTTTGATGTTGATTGTTGGTTATATTTCGACCAATTCGAGAATTAATATGCTAAAAAAAAACATTTATTTTTTAAATTATACCGAAGCCTCCCCGTCGGGGTACGCCAGCCACCACTGTTGTTGTGTTTGGCGACTTTTTTCCTGTTGAACACAAATGTTGTGTGGAAGCGGGCTGATAAACAGATTATGTTACATACAAACCATAGATATCATAGTAAAAGTATTAGATGACCTCCAATGCTAACGACGGGACGCGCACAGAGACATTAAATAGAATGGGAATGCGCATTTGCAAACCTAAAAGCGACCCCCCACATGATCACGCGATGAGGGTCAGATTTGACCTTCATCACGTCTAGCCGAATTGACCTTCATCACGAGGCCGACAACTGGTAGTATAAAAAAGAACTTGGGAAAGGAACAGAAATGAATGGCTTTTTCGGAGAATAAAGTTACTTTTTTTTTTCAACTTATCGCAGCTGTTTTTGGGCGACGAATTCTCTTTAAATATAGTTATTTTGTCGAAGTTCTGCTTGCCCAATGTATGTTTGATGTGCTTTAAGTTTTTTCTTTATGATTTAGTTTTTTCTTTATATAAGTTTTTTTAAGATCTTCTTTATAGATCTTTAGGCAGTGGCGGATCTAGGATTTTTCTGAGGGGGGGGGGGGGGGGGGGGGGGGGGCGCACCGAATCTAGGGTGCAACTAAAAAAAATTCTAGGGGGTAGGGGGAAGGGCAATTTCTTTTTATATTTTCATTAAAAATTATTTTTAATCAAAATTAGTTTTAATTTTAACCATTTTTGATTAGAATTATTTCTAATTAAAAATATTTTTAATGGAAATTATTTTTTTCATTTAATTTCCCATGGTAAATACATATTTTTACTAATAATTTTTTTACTAATTACTATTTATGAACTTACTACTTATTTTACATACGACTGTTTGTTTTGGGCTGGGGAGCTTAGTCGATAAGGCCTTGCGCCCTTGCACGAGGAAGGTCCCAGGTTCGGGTCCGGGCATCGCCAAAATAACTCGGACCTATAAAACTGCCGTGCAGCCAAAAATGTCCGACGAATAATACCTCGTATAGAGGGAGTACATGTTAAATATTCTCCAAAGTCCCGACGCTGCGTACGATGTCCCTTTAACGGTTGCATTGGGTGCCTACAGGTGTCGGCTCGTCATTTGATTGTGGTTCTAAATTACGAACCCGTCGCCAATAGCCCTCGGGTAACTCTAGTGCGACGGTATATATAATTCAAACTAATCTAACCTAACAAACCTATGTTTGTATTGTTAAATAGATAAATAATGCTTTTTTAAATAAAAATTAAGTAAAATAAATAAGAAATATCAATTTGTTATAGCATGTTTTTATTGAAAATTTAACTACTTAGTATACTAAATACAAAACTAATGGCACAAAAATTAGTTTTTAAGAAATTAGTGTATACAACAACAGGTTTGAAACAGGTATTAACGAAGTATTTCATGAAAATAATAAACAAAAAGTTAATTCAATTTTTTTTTGAAGATGCGAAGTATAGCTAAGATATAAACAAGGCAAACAATGACTGTATATCTTGAAAATCACTTAGTAATTTGTTAGAAACTAACCAATTAATTAAACTAAAAAACTCCTCGGCGCAACAGCCCATTAGTGGGCCAAGGCCTGCCGTGCCCAATTCAGCTTTCATGTCCAAGGGCTCTGGGGTGCTACGCATATGTCCCGGTTGGGTGGTCAACCTAAAGCGGGAACCCCAGCTTTAGGCTACGATCGATTTGCCGCCCCTGTCCCCTGTCACAAAGTTTTCTACCTTCGGAGAAAGATAGCTGGTTAGCTGCAAAATAGGGTGGTATATGCTGTTTAAAACTATCACAACGAATATAAAAGGGGAAAATAAGTATATTTGAAATACGATAGAAATAATTAGAAAATATCGTAATACAAAATCGGATATTTTCATTTGCTGATAACTGATCACTTATAATATCCTCACTTACCTATAAGGTCGCATAAGGTGTAACTG